>KZ308269.1:263591-284765 GCA_000376725.2 Ladona fulva
ATTATTTATAATATTTATTCTACTGCTTTCAAGTCATGAAAGCCTACTTTACGTACATTTCTTATAAAAATTATAAGAACTTATTTCCGTGATAGTCCTCAAATGGATGGATTGTTTATTTCCCAAAATAAATTACAAATATTTCGTCTATTTTTTCGAATTTATATGAATGATTTACGACTAAAATAAGATTCTATGATTATTTTCCTTTCTTGTGACACTTTTCTTACTTTCGCAGGACCATTTTTCTAATTTAATTTTGTAAAAAAAACGACCTCTGCAAGTCATGAAAACGTAATTAACGTACATCTCTTATGGAAACGTATTTTGTGCTCCTGGGTTTGAACCCGGGACATCACAGAGATGTAAATAATTTTCCTGGGGTCTTCAGCATCGTAAAAACACATTGCAGTTTGTTTCAGATCTCTAAGTCAAGCCGTTTCTGAGATAAATAGGGGGACGGACAGACATTTGCTTTAAATATATATATGATTCGTTTATGTATCTCCGGGGATTGATTTCTCATTATGGTGTGTGCGGTATAAGTTTCCCCAAGATCTCAGCGATAACTTCTCACTCTTTCGCCAGATGAATGCGATTGCTTCTCAAACATTTCAAGCGGATTAAGGGCAACCTTTCGGGTTTCTATAAATCCACCTTTTAATTGGGCAATTCCTTTGGGATGCCAACTGGAAAATTTACTTCGTATTTTCTTCTTCTGCGTTATGGTTAAAGTTTAGCAATTCCGACTTCATTACTTCTTTTACGCCCTAAGCATTTTCTTTATAATGCTATCGCTAGCACGTGGTCATTATCAAAGATCTTCGCACGCAACACGGCCCGTTAATAACGCTCCCATTTATTCGTATTGTTTCCTTCCCAAGTCATTCATCACGTGTCCCCACTCACCTTACAACGCCGTCTACCGATGTCTACTGCAGATCAATCACCGCTTGCTCCTGTCCAATACCCACGCATATCAACTTTCTCCCATTAAGAATTTTCAACGCAGATGTAAAGTGGATGAAAAACAAGAGCATTGTTTATTAAGCACCGAAGTTTTCAATGGAAGATGAGTGCGTGACTCGTGTGGGCGATAAACGCGAAGTGAGAGAGAGAGAGAGCCGTATTCTATTATTAAAGAAAATTTATTCGCCAAATGTTTTAAAGGTATAGCTTGAAGATGAAGGCTAAGTGCGTGAGAACAGTTAATATATTGCAGAATTTTCATATTCAAAATATGCTATGATAGAAGAGGACAATCAGGGTTAAGATACACGTCATTGCTTATCAAAATTGATAGCTAAAAATTACGATGCGCACAGAAGAATCTTTAATAGCAAGAAGATCAATGGGTCTATTAAGATTGGCTGCAATAAGTTCGCTACCGAACTTTTAGTTCTAAAGATTTTTCACTACAAATAGTTTTTGCTACAAAGATTTCACTACAAACGTTTCCGTTTTCCGTTTTGCCAATAATTTTCGCTACAAAAAAGCCTCCCTACTAAAATTGTTTGTCGCGAAAACGCTTTGTAGCGAAAATTGTTTGTCGCAAAAACTGTTTGTAGTGAAAAATCTTTAGCGAAAACTTCGGCCGCGAAAATAAATACGTCGCGAATCTCCCAGATTCCAAGATCACGCAAATAAACTTAAACTTATGACTTAATCGCTTTATTGCACAATGGCATGTATTTCTTCATTTAAATTGCATTTATTTTTATTTCTTGAATTAGCTACACCGTTACTATTTCTACACTATACCAGAAATATGCTCTGATCCAGAAATTTCAAAGAGGTTGGAAACAAACACTAAAAGCTAAGATCTTGATCACCTTTGGAAGGCAGTAGCTGTATTGAAAGGATCTGTTTCCGATAGAGATTAACATCCTACTATCAGCGACTAAAGTTGAGGAGAAATTGTTCCAGTAGAATAGAAGATATGATTCAAATGGCCAGAAGGCCTGTCATTCGGCATATCAGAGCCTTATATTAGAAGAAAATGAAATAGTTGAATTATATGAACAAAACACAAGGGAATAAAATAAGTGGCGATGACAAAAACTTTCTCTCCGTAATCATTTCCCAAAAATCGTTTCTTGAAATTTTAAAAATATCACTTTATTCAAATAATGGAAATTCAACAACTTATATGGAAAAACTTCAATACATTTCATTGCATCTGATACGAAGCATATGCTTTCTCACCTCGATTCAGAAGTAAAGAATGTGGAAAAACTTTATAACGACATACCTTGGAGACATTTTTCGTTTAGAGCTTTAAAAATAACTTAAGCCCACGGATTTTCTAATCTTTAAGGTAGACCCGGGTCCCAATTAAGCTCATAGTTATCTCCATGCAGATTTTGAATCCGAAAAACATTTAAGACTGCCATGAAAGATTTCGGAGACGGAGTTAAGTAGTATGACCTCGCTTTCTTTAGAGTATCTGTGGCTATTCAGGTGTCAACAGTAATTTAAGGAAAAAGATAAAAAGCAGTTTTTGAGGGGCCGCACTTTGCATCGGCATCCGTAAATGGAACGTTTAAAGTGAGCGCAGTCTTGATAGAAATGGGGAGAAATCCATTCCGTGGAGACTCAACGAGACGCCTTTAGACTGTTATTGACAAATCAGTGCGTATATGTACATTCTCGATGAGTATTTTGCGCACAAATCATCAAAATTTACGCTTTTCCCGGTTTCTAAGGCCACCACCGCCCTTCTGACCCGGCGACATTTTGCCTCGGTTCAATAGAGAAAAGGGCAACTGCTTCAGCTGACCCGTGGGTGAAGGCGGTCTAGAGAATTCGTCGGGTTTTTTTTATCAAAAACTGTTTTCCATTCCTCGAGATATTTATATTTCAGTGCAATAAAATGCGGTTTTTCTGAAGGAGTCACTCTTTTAAAGAGTGTTCTTATCTCTGAGAGGCTTTTGAAACATTAATTCCGTCATTGGGACGTCGTACCGTAGGGATAGAAGCGAAAAGAGCTTGCATTCTTAAAAGATTAACTTTCTTATAACTACTAACATCAAGGATAGTTAAAGGTTAAGCTTAAAAATATTAATTCCAGATCCAGGTTTGGAATCCTTGAAAATAAGGAGATTAGTCTGCGATTGCTCGATATATTCAGAGAAGACAGTGTACGAAAAGTATATTTGCGGATGACATAATCGGTATCATTCGACCCTTTTCTGCAATTTCAGCCGATCCGACATGGAGCATGAAGTAAGAGAAAAAGATGCGAGCACAAGTCGTTTTAGGGACTCATTCTTTCCGCGAGCGTTACGCGACAAAATTATACTAAAGAGGTAACTAGAACGTTTGGTATTTACNTTAGATTCAGAGAGGGTACATTTGGGGAAGACGTAATTGGTATTATGCTACCCCTTTCTCGGTCCGACAATGAGCGTAAAATAAGAGGAATAGATGTAATGCCCTCTAAAATTACTATATAATTTTATACTTTATTTGTATGTTATACATTATAACCTTTACTGCCGAAGTGTAACCTGATAATGGCAAATAATTCGATATAAGACTGCCGAATAGACAGAGCGACTAAATGGCCGTGGAGCTTAGCCGGACGATGCCGCACTGTCGAAAAAGCCCAAGGTAGCTGGTGAATAGAAACGATTTCTTCACATTTTGTATTCAAATATCTCCAATAGTGACGAGGTATAAGTGACTTGATAGTGTTGCGCCCTTTCCCTATTTTTCCCTTAGTTTACATCGAGAATTGGCCGAAAAAAGTGTCCGCCATTTTGTTACGTCAAACGATCACAGTGAGCGTAAAAGCGTAAAAGTATGTCACATCGAAGGGCAAGGAATCATACTAGAATAGTTTATCGTCTTTTTTTCCATCAGGTTCCTACAACAGCGTCTACATAGCAACAAACACTTAAGTTTTTCCAGAAAATCCGAGAATGTCTCGGATAACAAGTTATATACGGAAACAAAATTATATCTATTTTGAATAACTGTAAGAAGTTTCATGTCTTTCGCTTGAAAAGATGGTATCTCGGCCAGCTCTTTTCGATTCTAGCCCACCGTGCGTCGTTTGAAGGCGTGCGAAAGAGAAGACCGGCGACGAAGATGTCAGAGATACTGTAATATCCGAAATTGGCGAATCGAAATTGTCCTCGGGCATTGCCAAAAGCAGATCCTCCAGCAGTTCTCGGATGAATATTAGCGAGCAACGGCGAGCATTCGAAACCTTTTAACAAGGCGAGGAACGACGAAATGCCAGAGAGAATTTTTGATGCGTGTTTTCTGAGCAGGCATGAGGTGGTACTTGGTCTCATGGAAATAGCTAACCTTCGTACTGAAGCCGAATAAATTATTTTTCGGAGTTCCTAACGGATTAACGTCGTTGGGATTGTGAAAATCGGTGTTGCGACTCGCGAAGGTTATCGAAAATGAAATTTCGGAATGCAAACGTCGGAGGTAATGGGTACGCATCGCTTCTTCCTTGGAGACTCTTATCCCTGGGCGCTTTTATGGAAGGAAATTCCACTATCCGAGAACATAATATGTTTAGAAGTGAGTTACCTTAATATTGATGTCGCTCTCTCCGTTCCATTTATACCTTTTCATTTCGCAGGATTTCCCCGATTCCTTCCTCACTCTCCTCAAGCAACGGAAGCTCTGCTGCTGGAATTCTTTCTCACGAAACAGAAGATCAAACAAACTTTCGCGTGATTGGGATAAGAACTTCAGCTTTCAGTCTTGACTTTTTGTTACGCATAATGATTAAAATTCATACTGAGTGTCGATAGTAATGTTTATGAATAAGTGTAATATTTTCGCTTAAATTTATTGTAAGTTATTGTGAGTTATTAAATGTATTGTAACCTAAACAACGGAAGCCAACACAGACCGACACGACTAAACACCATGGTGCCCTCAAAGCTTTTCAAAATAACATTTTATTTAATAAGTTTCATGTATTGTTCAAGAAGTTTATACACAGTTATAAGTTGTGTTTATCATTTTATTCATTTTGGTGAACATTTATCGTTTTGCTAGTATATCTGCTTTCGATCGTCGGACAGCTTTTCAGAACAGACATTTCATGGAATTAAAACATCATTTACGCTCAACAGTTAAATTTCTACACCCAAAAGGGGGATAATTCGTGAAAAGCATTTTGAGAACTAATATTCATAGTATTCATATAGAGAGTCATATGCCATGCCCTCCCCTTGTTCGTCAAAATTATTTTAATTAGTATACTTTTGTTTAATCCAACATTGTCTGCAGTTTTTCGTAAGGTATTTTTATGGTTTTTTAACGCTTTTTCTAAGTTATTACTCAAAAATGATAACATTCTGTGTATGACAAAAAAGATAAACATTTTCCAGGCTAATAAGCATGTATTTCAGCTTTTTCTTTATTCAACAGGTTATATAGAATCCTTTGATAGAGGCTATTATTCTCTTTGACATGTAAAGTCCTCATTTTATTTAGATGAAATGTGTTGTCTATTGAAACTGTTTCTTTGCTTCCAAATAATGTCCAAATAAAAATGAATTATGTTATTTAATAATATTTAATTGTTTGATGGCTATATTCTAAGCCGTGAAACATTACATCATATATTTTCGCGATTTATAGTTTTTCGACGAATACGAAATTTTTTCTTTTAAATTCAAAGATATTTGAAAATTCAATAAAAACTTAACGTCAAATGAAATTAAAAGCCTGTTTACTGATAAATTCCCATAGCTCTTTAACATTAACGATCTGAATATGAGTATGATGTTGTGAATGGTATTATTTTGTGGTTCATTTCGGGGTTTTTGATTTTATACTTTAAATTCTCCCTGCAAATGAAACGATAGAGTACCAACAGTTGCTCCCACGTGAAGCTATGATCACATTATTGGTTACATATCCCAAGAAACATCTGTAAAAGGGGGATTGTACTACCAAGGCAATTTCGTTCTGACTCAAAAGTCTTTCTTCCCTGAGCCATACTATTTGCTTTCCTTGATTTCCGTTCGTCCCAATATATTTACGACTCATCAATTTAATCCGCAGTTCACTGCGATATTCTGCACGGATTCGGTAAACAAACGCCGCAGAGAATATTCTCCATCGAATGTACGCCAACTCAGCCCAATTCCATGTAATTGGAGGGATTTCTTTGGTGTGCAATGCCTTCGGTGGGTAGAAAGGTCATCGGATGCCGAAAAGGCGGCGCATGCGGCCTCGGCCGCGCCTCCCACGCCGCACCGCCGGAGTGGCAGCCGGTCTCTGCCCTCAGCTGAAATGGAGTCTCAAATTCCCGTATAGATGTGCGTACATACTTGTATGTTACCATCGGGAAAATGACTACGAAACAAAGGATGACATTTCCTATACAGTTTCGAGAGCGGTTTTTCTATTCATTACCAGCATCCGCTCTGCCAGCTGCGACGCTAATGTGAATTCGTAACAAGAAAAGGAAGCAGAAAAATAACAGATTAGAAGCTAGGCTGCGATTATTAGATTCAGAGAGGGTACATTTGGGGAAGACGTAATTGGTATTATGCTACCCCTTTCTCGGTCCGACAATGAGCGTAAAATAAGAGGAATAGATGAGATTCCTTGTCGATGAATAGAGCAAATCGTCTTCGGGACTCATTCTTTCCGCGGACGATAGGCGATAATAATGAGCTAAAGAGGTAACTCGAACGCTCTGTATTCACACCCTCTGCCACACCCTTGCTGGGTATTTATGTAGATGTAAATTAAGAGATTAAGAAATCCCATAAGGAAAGGGTAAAATTCTCTAATGTGGGGGACCCGGGTTCGATTCCCGGCTAAGGCTGACTATTTCTCTTTCATTTCTGCCTCTAAACTCAAGCACGTAAATTGGTGCATTAAGTATTTCCATACTGAAGTTTATCAACTAGATACATATCTGTCTATTTTTTAACTAATTCGTCTAAAGGCCGAAGGAAAGCCTCATTCCCTCCACCAATAGATACTAGAGCAAGGAGAGGATAATGAGGCTTACTAGGCAAGGTGAGGATTGAGGTATTTCATCCTTTCTTTCGTCATTTAGCCAGAATGGCATAAGCGTAACAAGTCCTACTAATGGGAGAACAATACTCTACTAGTAGTTCTTTTTGTAGCATTACATTAGGAGCATTCCATAATTTCATTCCGTAATTAAAACCATTATTCAGCATAAATCCCTTCTGAGGCATTCATACAATCACATCAACGAGGAGTGCTATGGCAAAAAAATTAATATCAATTTTTCTCTCTCCTAAACAAAAATAATAAAAGAAAAACATTCCATTCAGAAAGATACTGTAGAAAGTCCACTTAGTTACAAATGTCCTAGATTGAAAACGAACATACCCTGTTTCGACTTATGCTGCTTAAATGAAAAATTTCCGAACTGAGCAAATTGAGTAGCCCAATTCAATATATAGAGGCATATTGCATATCGGTGATTTTGAACTTTGCGAGTAGCATCTCACTACCGTTCAAAGTATCGTATGTAAGTATAAATTTCGATTGAATGAGATTAAGGAACGATTAAGGAATAACAGGAAACCTTTCAAAATTAACACACACAATAGCGCAATCCACAGAAGAAGGTGCTTTTATTTTTCGTGGAAATGCGAATCTTCTTTATACGAACGGCAGAGCTGAAGCTCGAAGAATGGAAAATGAGAAACCCTTTTAATTCCAAGAAGAGTTTTCAATAAAAAACATTAGCCATTAGTCAGATTTTTTATGGATTCGAATGATAATTGCCATAAAAATAAATATTCTTCCTTTTTATAAGTTTTAACGATTCCGTTGGAACAAAAGAATTATTTTCGATACACATTTTTTGCCTTCCATGAATCTTAAGTCATTTCCCTTTTCGCGGAGAAACGTTTGTAGGTCTACTACGACTGAATAAAAATTATAACGAATTTTAAGAATTTATTTCATAATGTAACCAGTCGNATAAATGGGTGTTTGTTAGGGCATTGGAATAAATGAATGAAAATATTCAGTCGGAATATAATAGACAGAAAGTCGGAAAGGAAGACCTGGGTTCGTGCTCCTATCATGCCTCTAGTTTTTACACCTGCGATTCCTTGGGATTCAGCCACACGTATTTTCCGTGCTATATTATTTCCAACTTTACATTACATGGGAGTTCAGTGGTTACAATACCTGCCCGGAAAGTGGGAGACCGGTGATCGAGCCGCAGTCATGCAGCTATTTTTCACACCTGGTTATACTTGGGGTTCAGCTGCGCAGCCATTCCGTGCTATGTTATTTCCTTTCCAACATCCTAAAAATAGTCAGACTTACAGTTAAGTGTAAGCACGAATACTATGGCGAATCTAAAGATTTATGTTCGCATTACAATACCGCTTCGTTTCCCAATAGTCGTATACAGCAGTTTCTATATCGCGTGAAATTTGAATGTTTCTCCGAAATATCGGTAGCAATCCTTTCCAGAGAAACTTCGTTAAGTTTTTGCGCCCTGCATCTATTAAACCAATAAATTCCTACTAATGACTCGTCGTCTTCTATAAAATACGGTGTTCAAGTATCGAACTAAAAAGAAAGCCATTTTGGCCTGTATGGCAGCATTCGATTGTCACATCCACTGTGCATTTTGTATCCTTCTTGTGATGGTCGCCCCAAATGTATGCGCTCCGTAAATTATACCCGCTACAATTTAAAATAAAAGTAATTTGAAATGCTATACATTCTCTTTGGATAGTAGGTACTTCCTCAATGCTGTAAGTTGTAAAATTTACCCGAAAAGCCTTTTATTTTGGAAAACCATAAATATGTATACTTAATTGAAACGTATACCGGCTTAAAATACCAAGTTCTTAACAGCAGCAACCTTGAAAAACAAACGTCATCCATAGTTTTTGAGTTAAGTCTGTCTTCTCATGAATCAATCCACGGATTGAGGATTTATGAAGGATATTTTCCTTTAGCGCTTTTCCTCCCAATTTTTGAGAATTCATAAACAGAAAAGCCGATAAGCAAAAAAAGTACTTTTTGTAGAATTTACAATAGGATTTCTTATTACTTTTATAAGTAAGGTCACGTCTGCTATCGGTGAAAATTCTCGGATTTTTCAAAGCAAATTTTTATTCTTCCACATTCTGCTAATTCGCTCTCGTATTAGAGACTTTATAAATTATTCAGTAATTGAATTAGACGAAAATTTGAAACGTGTGTTCCGCAGATAAATCCTAATTCATGTAAGATCAATCAACGCCACACCATTTCATTTCGATCTTAATCATAGTTTGACGAAGAATCAACGAAATTGCAAAGATCAATGTTATTCAAATGGATAATCAATTCGTGCAGTTTATGGATCCCAAAGAAACTAAATACATATGTACATCAGGAGCCGGTGTTTCATTTCAAACTTCCAAGTTTATTTAATTCTTACAATCGGCAGGCATTCATAGTTTTTCTTAACTCACGAATTGTTTTCTCGCAAAAAAGACAGTACCTACAATTATTAATAGTTTCTGGCGTTATTTGGTGGTATTTATTCATGGTGTCTAAGAAATTAAACCCCACTTTGTTCATTCCACATGTAAGATTTATTCTAACATGTGGAATTCTCCTTCTAACACGTAACACTCCTAGGTCGTAAATAAATCTTACATGTGGAATTAACAAAGTGAGTTTTCATATCTTTAGTACCTACAAATTCTTTTGGAGGCATACTTTAAATTACACACCATGCGGATTTAACCCTGATTTGTAGCAGTATTTCAGAATTTGGAAAGTCGTTTCGACCGCCCCTGTCGACATCAAGCGTCTTTAAAGCTCCAAAACTGAATGTATCACATAACTGCCGGATTTTAAGTTCGAACTAGAATCCGGCAGTAATGTGACTCGTAATCTACGACTTACTTGTTTGTAATTCCGAAAGAAATGGCACTGTAATCTCACGAGGAAACCCCTTTAAGTTGGCGAATAGTGAAAAATGGGTATCGTCTAGCGATCGATTGAATA
Organism: Ladona fulva; assembly: GCA_000376725.2. Classification (NCBI taxonomy): domain Eukaryota; kingdom Metazoa; phylum Arthropoda; class Insecta; order Odonata; family Libellulidae; genus Ladona; species Ladona fulva. The sequence goes on from KZ308269.1 coordinate 273,582, forward strand.
CTCTAAGTTATCACTCGGGATCGAGAGGATTTTTTGCGGTGTGCGCCATTCACATCACATCACGTTGCCTCGTTACATGTTCACTACCATCGTCACGCCGATCGCTTCTTTCTCCCCATTTATTTTCACGGCGCCCTTTCATTATTTCCTGCGGCTCCCAGAATCCGCCATCTGGTCCATTTTCTTATTCCTACGTTTTATGGGTCACCGCGCGACTTTTTCTCGAGATTCAGGAATTTAGGGCGTTTGCTTCGCTCATTTATTTTCTTTGCCCTATTTCAGTAAATAGATTATTTTATGTGATGATTTCAGACATTTATCGATATCTTTACGCGTTGCAATGAAAGTGCCCCTAACTTTCGAAAAATCTTATGCGATAAATAACAATAATTGTAAACTGCTATTTAAAATTTAATTTTGAGTTCTTGTATGAATTATAAATATTTAATACGCTCTGTGTGAGGTTTTTTGTTTAGCGAGCAGTTTTTTATTCTTTTGTACTGATATTCTGTGTTTGTATATGCAACGATTCTGGTGAACTGAAGGAAATTGTCTGAGTAAACTTATTTAGTCTACACCACTGTAAATAACAACGCATACCACCTGGATTTCGATGCGTAGCATCATCAACAGGTTATCTATTGTGGTGTACTATAAATAAATTTACTCAATCAACTTCCTTTTGTTGTCACCACCAGGTTAAGGCCGGTGCTATTGAAAGTGTTATGGTCAACTGTTTGAGTAATTGTTAAATGAACATGTTGCTTTTATTGATTTTCGATTATTTTGTAAACTACTTCTGTTTTAATTGTAAATTAGCGTAGTTTGCAAACTGTTTTCGTATTGCAGAATTGCTTTTTATAGCTGTAAATTGCAGTAAAAACTAGCGTCACCTTCAACTTTGCGTCAAACTGCGGCGGTATTGTACATACAATAAATAAATAAGTAAATAATATGATAAAATAAATCATATTTTCATCCACTTTTATTGTATATCCCCGCTGTAAAGCTTAAAAACTTATTTCAACGTAATTTCAGGGTTTATAATGGAGTTTTCCTTCGGTAATAAGAGGTATTGAATCTAGTTGTATAATATAACATTGATAAAAAGCAACGCGACTGAATTCTGCGTGGCCGTGTCGCTGAGCCCGACTCTGCCGCGATGCCGAAAAATCCACCACTTTCCTGAGTAACAGCTGAAGCAGCTGCTTCTTCAGGTTCTATAAGCAGAATCACCATGGAGGAATCAATAAGCAGAATCACCATGGAGGAATCAATAATCAGAATCACCATAGAGGAATCAATTTGGAGATTCAAACCAACTGTTTTCCTTAACTTCGCTCAAAGTTTGGCCGAAAATGGCGTCAGAGATTCAGAGGTAGGAACCGTTATTTTTCACGCCTCTCCTGTTATATTCCTATAAATGGGTGTTTGTTAGGGCATTGGAATAAATGAATGAAAATATTCAGTCTGAATATAATAGACAGAAAGTCGGAAAGGAAGACCTGGGTTCGTGCTCCTATCATGCCTCTAGTTTTTACACCTGCGATTCCTTGGGATTCAGCCACACGTATTTTCCGTGCTATATTATTTCCAACTTTACATTACATGGGAGTTCAGTGGTTACAATACCTGCCCGGAAAGTGGGAGACCGGTGATCGAGCCGCAGTCATGCAGCTATTTTTCACACCTGGTTATACTTGGGGTTCAGCTGCGCAGCCATTCCGTGCTATGTTATTTCCTTTCCAACATCCTAAAAATAGTCAGACTTACAGTTAAGTGTAAGCACGAATACTATGGCGAATCTAAAGATTTATGTTCGCATTACAATACCGCTTCGTTTCCCAATAGTCGTATACAGCAGTTTCTATATCGCGTGAAATTTGAATGTTTCTCCGAAATATCGGTAGCAATCCTTTCCAGAGAAACTTCGTTAAGTTTTTGCGCCCTGCATCTATTAAACCAATAAATTCCTACTAATGACTCGTCGTCTTCTATAAAATACGGTGTTCAAGTATCGAACTAAAAAGAAAGCCATTTTGGCCTGTATGGCAGCATTCGATTGTCACATCCACTGTGCATTTTGTATCCTTCTTGTGATGGTCGCCCCAAATGTATGCGCTCCGTCTTCTGCGTGTTTCTCTTCTAACCTCATCATTATTCCCCCACGCCCTCTATCTACGCCTCGCAAAAACCCTTTCCGCTCTTATTATAAAAACATTTAGGCCTTCCATTCACCTCAACTTTCCTTAACCACCTCTGTATCCATTTGCAGCCGCTCTTTGGCATTACCGCACTTCCTGCGCTCCTCCGATGCTTCTCTTGTTAGTAATTCATATATCTGTCGACCTTTTTGGTAATACGTATCAGAGGTTATCAGGAAGAACGTCCTCGGCGGTGTTTTCCCCCTCCACTGTGAGTGGAAAGAAGTCGGGGTAAGCGTTCAAATACGACCGGAAAACGAGGAAAATAAAAAGACGCGCCCACGTCAGGTGCATGTTTCCGGGTGAGGAAGGGAATATTCAGATCGTGAATGAGTAATTGATGAAGGATCTTCGCCAATGAAACCTCCTGGGATTTTATTCAAACGTAAGTCAAATGCGTGTAGACCGATGGTCCCCTCCTCACCTACACGGAGAGCGCCCCGTCGAATCCCTGAAGCGGTGACGAAAAGAAATGAGACAAACTGCATTTTTATTATATTATGTATTTATTTATTTACTCAGTAGATATACATGCAGCGATACCATTACTTCAGACTTTCAATTAAGAAATATAACAAATTAACGGTAGAAGTGCTTGGATTCATTACACAATAATAATAATAAATTTATATATCCAACGACTTGCATAAACTTATATATGAAAATTCATATTTATAGATAGTTGAAATAATACTACAATGCGTAATTACCAATCATATATACATATAATTGCAAAATACAATTCAACAATACATTTAATTACAAACATTTTACATTTTATCACTATTCTACATTGCTTAATAATTACAAGTATACATTACGCACATACATCAAAATACGTCAAGTTTTATTACAATTACAAAAAATTACATTTTATAATAATTATATATTATATTTTTAGATGATATTTCCATTACAGTCTAATTATGCATGATTTTCATTAACATGAACATCATCACTAACTCATCCATACCGTACTTTGTTTTTGTCTGTAGATACTTTTCTAATTTTACCAAATTTTACATTATTACTATATTTAATAGGGCCAGGTACTTTTTTGTAAACTTAAAGTGCCATTATCTCAAATCTTTTTTCCAGTAAAAGCAAGTATTTTATGAGGTCCTCAAGTTACCCTTCCTTTTGTCATATTGTTTCATTTTGCCATATTGTCAAGTTGGCCCTCCTGTTTTATGTTTACATTCTATTGAATGTGGACAGCATATGCATAAATATATACTGAGGAAAAGTTATCATTTCCTTTTCTCCGAATAATGGTTTGCAGGAGTCTTTCCTACGAATTTTATCCTTTTCTGCGGAAGAGAATCACATAAATAATCGCCCAATCGAAAACTATTTACTAGTCAACTCTGTTTACATCGGAGACTATTAATTCATGCAGCTACATTTATGAATCACTTGAGTGTAGAAGCAGACATTTCCTTAAGATTGAGTAATGTGACAATATGAGAGGGTTTGCGGAAGGAGTTCGTTCCTGAAGGCAGTAAAAGCGAACGTTGGGACAATTTAAACATAGAGAAGAAAGAAAGCCTAGTGGTCTTGTATGGTGTAACGTGATATTTCAATGGTGAAAATAGCTCGGGAAATCAATAAGTGTATCATATTGCAGATGAAAGAAAGATCAGATTTGAAAAGAAATTATAAATTGAATTTACAAGAAGGCGAATTGATGAAATACTGATTTAAAATTTACATTTTGTCCGTTCATCCGCCCCCTCTATTTCAGAAATGGTTTTGATGGAGAAATAAGAGACAAATGCCATTGTTTCCACGAGGTAGAAAGCCCCAGGAATACTATTCTCTCCCCTTGGAAGGTTCGGGTTCGAAACCAGGAACCTATAATAGGATCCCATAAGAAATGCCCATAAACCTTGTTTTCATGTATTGCAGAGATTGTTTCCTTCGCAAAATTAAATTAGCAGTAATGGTCATACGAAATTGAGAAGTGTCAAACGAAAGAAAACTTAGATTTAGTCGTTAAATACGAATATAGATTCGAAATCGCGAGAATTTTAGCCAATAAAAGGAAATTTAGTAAAATTTTGTTTATAAACAACTCAACCCCTTGATGACCAAGACGATTGTTGAATTCGGACTCATGCTATAGGCATACACGGGGATAATAGATACATGCAGAATTAACGGAAGGATCCGATGACAGACTTTATGTAGAGAGGGAAATGTTTTGAGATTCCAGCATGTACTAAGTACGATATCCAAGCCGCAAATATACGGCCAAGTAGGAGTATTTCTCAATCGGCTATTACGATTTAACAAAGGACATTTATATTTAGTTTTTTTACGATCTAATATGACGAAGCACTATTATGATGAGAAAAAAGAAGAAGTTTGGGAAATGAACGGATTATCAACGCAAACCAGGTTTTAAAACTGTGAGTTTATGTAATTCTCACGAACTGCATAATTTTCAACGAAATCGAGCAAATTGATGGAATTCTGCTAATAATCTTAACTTATGTTTCAGTTCCATTTACATTGAGTTCCATTATGCTTGACTGTTTACCAATTCCGATTCTTGATGCCGAGCTCAAATTGTTATCCTAAAAGAAATGCTTAAAATTTTAATGAGAATTAAAGGCCAGAAGATGATAGTATTATTTCTTACTAACCTTGTGGCTAAAAGTTGAAAATTGCAATTTTTTTATAAACATTGATTTCATAGTGATAGTTGACAAAATATTTCTCCATACATATAAATATTAGCAAATTAATTCGAAATTTATCAGTTATTAATCTAATTACCCATCGGTTAGAGGTTTATAAACAACCCCCAAGCCGTATTTCCTCAGGCGGGACTCGCGTTTGGAGTTGGGACTCTGTTTCTAAACCTTTAATTCATTAACAGCCGTGTTCTAATTTTCTTTTCTTACACCACCTATCGGTATAAAATATGCTTAATAATTATAGGTTTAAAATTGACACTCTGGCGAAGGTGGAGAAAATATACACAATAACATTAAAATCCGTTAAATTATGTTCCCTAATGTTTGACGAGGGACTACTAGGGATTACTATATTCTGTTATTAAAATAATTAAATTTATTATTAAAATAATAATCTCTTTTAAAAATAACTTTGACAAACTTATGGTATATGAAGATGAAATTTGAGTGAGAAAATCAATAAGGATAATCAAAGTGAGGGTAAATATAATCACAGTGAAGTGGCCTTTATTGTAAATACAATTCTGCAAAGGCGATAGGAAATTTGAGATAAGCTCTAAAAGGCATTTCAGCTCATCGGCGCAGTCAAGCAGCAGAATTTGAGCCGATCTGCATGCAACCATAGAAGGGAAGTTAATTCAACACTCTGAAAGTAATGGGCTTTTCCTTTGAATGTCCGCGCTGTTCGTAAAAGAGAAATTTTAATCACTACACATCTCTATCCGTGGCAGTATAGAGAAGCAGTTTTTAATGAGACAGTCTTGACATATTTAAAGATTGACTTCTGTATTATTATTCGAAGATAGTTATTACCAAAATGTCTTCATTTATTCATCTGATGCCGGCATCTTCCATAGAAATTTGAAGAAAACACATTTTATTTTTGTTCCGTTACAGTCCTCTTTCCTTTTGTAGAATTTAATCCTTACCAATAGAGGAGACGGTCGAAATTCAACTGCGGAACAGAGGAAAAGTACATGAGATACGTTAGGACTGACGTACAAAATATAAATTGTTGAAATATTTTAAATGTGTGTCATCAACGATTCATCAAATGTTATACACCCACCAAAAACCGTCACACTTAAACTCCTTAGATTTTTAACCCATGTAAGGACCCTGCGTATAATTTATCTGTTTTATATTGGAGGTTCTGTTCAACATTCAGCCACTGAATGAAACGTGATTGAATACAGAAGATTGAAGGCAGAAAAAAGTATGAAAATGTATAACAGTATAGAAAATCTCTTGCATTAGGTTAAAAGGTGATAGAAACAAGATTCGGGAGGAGCACCACAACGAAGAGAATTTAACTCTTTTTTTATTCTTCTTTATTTATTTACGTTGCTCTAAAAAATATAAGGTTGTTACAACAGTTGCTCCGACTCTTTTCCTATTCCAGAGTTCATATGCGTCAGTCAGTCACTGAATCGCTCTGAAATCCAGGGTTCAATCCCATGTCTTTCCAATGATAACTGCAATTTTCGTTGGGGACTCTCTGTCATATTAAGATGAAACAAAGTTAACGCCAAAGGAATTGTTAGCGCCATTTTTGACTGCAGGGACTGATATTGTTTAAATCATTTTAAAGGAAATATTTTGAAGTATTCCCCCAGAAATAATATTCCGAGTGGCAAATGAGAGCGGTTACTTAAGCCACGGGTTTTTACTACCGTAACACTACAGATACAAAAACTACGCAAAAAACATTCTTTCTACGAGGATTAATTTAGAAAGTCCAAGGGCGGAAGCATTGCAATGCTTAATATATACGAAAGGCTCCTTTCTTCCTTCTCTTTTATGACTGCTCCTTGTGGAGGAGATCATTTTCACCAACCATCGCCAAAAGCTATATTGCTCCCTTGATTCCTGTAGAATGTGATAAAAAAGGCGTCTTCTCATCCTAGGACTGAATTTGATCGTAAAAATTAAAAATAATCTCGGAAGCAGCGCTAGAGTGGAGAGTGTGGGGCTTTGGTGATTCATGATACGTTATTGCGGGCGAAGCAACTGTGCATTTTACTCATCAGTCCCTCTTTGACGCGTAGTAGCGATTCTAAGTACTAAATATGGGTTTAATAGAACGTGACCTTTAAAAGGGACTGGTCAATGAACGCCGTCCGAGTTACGACCATCCGCAGTAACACCCGATCGCCACAGAAACGGGCGAGATATCGCAAAATCTCATCGGCAAAGGATCCGCACTCGATATCCTCTCCGCCGTTTCCGAATCGCTAAAAGTATTCCATTCGAGTTACACCCACACGAGATAGTGGACGAATTAAGTAGCCTGAAATGCCCTACGCCAAATATTGGGCATTTCAAGAATTAATAGATAATCCGATACGAAATCGATTATCTTTTACTTATTATATGCCTATCGATGACGATTTTTAACAATCAGCGAATTTTGGAGAGTGTGGCAATTTATTACCGAGTTGGCTACGTCACATTAGTCACGCACATAATATCTTAAAAAACAGGTTGTGCGTTGTATTCAGCGAAAAGAGATTTTCAGAGAAAAGAGAGATTCAAATCCGTCTCTTTTTAAACATGTCAGTAGTTTTTCTGTGTTTTCTTACCGTTCAGAGTAGTACAGCTTTGACAGTGCTGAAGATGTAAAGACAAACACTAAGTAATTTCCACGGAATATTCAGTGGAAATCACTAAATGTTTGTTCTAACTTTCTTTTGTATGGCTCCATTCCACAAAGTAGGGCTTAGATATATTAGATAGCTTTTGAGAGTTTTGTTGCCGTCAAGTAATTGGTCCGCAAGCAATTTAAACGTAATATTCAAGACTATATCAGTCGACGCATTCGTAAATCATCTTTCCGTTTCGTCATATCACAATCACAAGCAGTTTATGAACAGAATTTTTCGGCCATGTATGGATTGGTCAGCTAGCCGTTGACGAAGTGCAAGTGAGTTGGAGATATTCCTGGTTGGTTGAGGTCGGTGGGACTCGTCCCTGGAACCGCTACGGTAACCGTGAAAGCCTTCGAGGAACCCTGACAAAACTTGTAGGATAATAAGGGATGTGAATGAGCGAAAGGGTTAAGAACAAATTCTGGTATGCATATATCGACCTTTTAAGTAAAACCGTGCTATTTTTAGGGATAATATCTATAATAAAGTAATTTCCAAAGAGTTTGGAAGAGACGCGGCATGGTAGTTCAGTGGTTAGAATACCTTCCCGGAAAGTGAGAGACATGGGTTCGAGTCCCAGTCATGTCGCTATTTTTCACAATTGTTATTCCTTGAATTAGAGTATTGGTATTTGGAGCTAGGACTCAGCTGTATTGTACCATGGAATTTTTATAGCTAGAAGATACTTGTAATAGTTTCTTTTGTAATTAGAATATTGTGATAGTTTTTTGTATAACTAGAATATAGATGTTCCGTGATAGCCAAAAACTCTGCGTTATCGTAATTAAGATTGAATATACTTCTGTGCGAGTAATTCTAAGATAGTAACGAGTTACCACCGGACTATTAGTCAGTCTGTAATAATAATAATATGGCATTTGAAAATGTCGGAATTTCTTTGGAAAAGAGCAGGAGAATCGAATATAGAGGATTCCGGAATTCAACGTCGCCAAAAGCGCATAGCTCTCATAGCTTGGACGGCCTAGAATGCAGGCATACGCCCAAAGGACAAGGGTGACTCTTCCTCGAGGCGCGTGGCTCTACTTTTTGATGAAATTCGATGGAACCGCAGGTGAGATTCCATCGGTTTCGTGTGCATTCCGAGACGATCCTGTCGCCGTGACAACGCGGATATTGGAAGAAAATGCAAAAGAGGTCACTGTAGAAGACGATCATTGGAGCGAATATCGATAAGGGATTCCACTCTTGCTATGTCGAAATGAAAAATATAATAACTAAGTATATAAACTAAAATAATCTAACTAAGCCGTTATAATGCATAATTTGAGACATTGTTGCGATAAAAGTAAGCAATTAATTTATTTAGAATTGAAAGCTATTACAATCTCGCTATTACGGTCAAAATGTATTGAAATGTCATATAATGTTGTACCATGAAAATGGAACTACCAATTTTAAAAGTAATTTTTAATTTCTTTGATTTAACTTAGAGTGATGAAAGCACATTCTTCTTCTTTCTCGTCACCTTATCCAATATCAATGGGGTCGGCGTCTCCTTCTTTTATTCCTCTCCTCCATAGATCTCTGTCTAAAGCCTCTTCTTTTCTCCAGGTTTTTTCCTTTATTTCTTCTGCGTTTTGTCCTCCCATCCCATCTTCTCTTCTTCCTCTTCCCACTCATTAAAAGTACCTCCAACACAATCTTCTGTCCTTCTCTGCACATGTCCATATCATCGAAGTCTACTTTCTTGTACCTTCTTGCTCATGGGACCTACTTTTATCGTTTCTCGGATATACTCATTTTTTTATCTAGTAATTTCTCGTAATTTCACACACCCAACGCAGCATCCTCACTTCAGTTACTTTCAGCTTTCTTTCCTCTAGTCTTGCAATAGTCCATACTTCCGCCACGTACAGCATAGCGGGCCTTATCACAGATCTGAGTAACTTTCCTTTCATCTTACAGCTTACCCACTTTCTTATCGCTGATTTTTCTCCAGTTCAGCAATCCGCAGTTTATCCTGTATTGTATTTCAATTTCCAATTCTCCACACATCTTGTCTCATAATCGCGAATTACACCGAAGGATATCAAAAAGATATCAGTATAATTCAAATGATAAAGCAATGGATTCTGGGTTGAAGAAAAACTCAGGAGAACTAAAGTAAAAGTAGAACTGAAATCAAATGTTGAGATAATACAAGGAAATGAAAGCTAATCTAAGAATTAAGGCATTTCTTTACCTGATTTCTATTTGAGAGGCGCAGAAAGACGAAGCATAGAAGAAGATAGGAAAGCTTTCACGAACTGATGATGAATGACCTTGATGAGAGGGATTTCAGGAATAATTCTTAGTTTTGTGTGTTTAGTTGTGTAGGCGTGAAACCTGGACATTGAAGACTTATAAAAATGGAGGACTTTAAATCTGGGTTTTGTTTGAACGAAAAAATAAGTTAAGCTTAACAGCTTATATAAACTAGGTGTAAATCTTGAGTTGGTGGAAAATGAAAGATTCCGAATTGAAGACGTATTAAATATGCAAAGAAATGGAGGAAAAAAGATCCTAAAAGAGGCCAAGTTAGGTAGAAAATACGAGGTACGGTAAGGCAGAAATAAAGGGAAGATAAAGGAAAAAGTTTTTGTATGATGTTCAAGTTAGGCTGGTAATAAAAATGTAAAAGAAAATGTACTCAGTAGGGGAGATGAGTGCAAACTTGTACTTGTTGCTAGACAACCAATGATCGTGAAGAAGATACCATCCACAAAGTATTTTAACTTTGTTACGCATCCAGTTTATTTGCAGTTTCTGTTAGGGTCGTTTTAGAACCAGATACTAAACATTTCAACCCAATTGTTGTTTAGGATCCAATGGTTCAATTACTAAACCCACCGATTCCGCTGTGGAACATAAGATCTTGCGAATGACTCTCCTAGAAATAACTGAATTCAACACGTCATGGACCCATAAAGGTGTTGCCGTGACAGATTTCAATTCATTAGTTAGCAAATGCCGGTCAGATTCCCTTGTGGACCCGAATTACAGAGTCTACATTTGATATTTGAAAAATGTCCACGTTTCCTCCGGAAACAGAAAGACGTTACTGGAATCAGCTGGAGAAGGGAAACAAATACAAAATGTCACCTGTTCTGCTGATTCATTTCCGTGGATTTAATTTAAAGTCCTTACCTCCGTTGCAATATTCTTACCACCGCGTTCCCCTGTAATTACGGAGGACGTGGAAGATTAACGAGGAAAACAAATTCCCAAACGTCACCCCTTCTTAATCCAGTGGGACAAGCAAGGAGACCGTCGGCATTAACACCAGTATGAGAATGCTGTCGGACCCTTCAATCAGTGAATTTGGTAGTCTGGTTGCAATCCCGAGGTCGTAATCCTGATATTAACTCGTCCAATTTCGCGTCGTAATAACTCACGCTCTTTCATCAAACATTCAGCGACTGTTTCGTATGAAACACGGATGTGACGCAATCTCATTCTAACGAGGGTGCGAATGTTGCGATTAGGAATCCGCATTCAACGTCCTTCGGGAACTCGGGCTAAAGTCGCCGGAATGTTAACGCGACGGCCCGTCGCACTGTGGGCTAGAACAAAAATGGAGTTTCTTGAGTTAGGACAATTACTTCACATAGATACTCTTGAATAAATTCT
>KZ308269.1:291776-307057 GCA_000376725.2 Ladona fulva
GTGTATCAGATATGATTAAATCCCTCGGCTGGAACTCTCTTGACGATAGAAGCCTCGAGTTTAGGCACAGATTGTTCGAGAAATCCCTGAGTAGTGACTTACATGACGAAATACACGACATAGTGATACCTGCGCTTTTCGAGACCAGACGTCGAAAAAATTTCGTGAGATTATTGCACGAACTGATAGTTATTGTTGGTCTCTTTTTCCAGATAGTATTAGATGCGTAAATAGGATGAATAATTAGGGATTATAGTGTATTAACACCCCCTGCCATACGCCATACGGCGGTTTGCGGGGTATTTATGTAAATGTAATTGTACCCGTAACATAACGCATGCAAAATTTATGTACAGAGTGGAAATGATTTCAATTCCTATGCCAAATATAGATTACGCGTAGTCTGAAGACCCTCGCAGAGACATCATTATCACAGAATGTCCTAGTTTTCGTCTGAGAAATGTTATCTGAATCCTCTTTATGTCAGGCGAAAACAATCGCAAATTGTTCTCGTTGCTCTTGTAGTGTTATTTCCTCTAGTTTGCTAACTAGAGTCAAGTTGTTTTGAAAGTTGTTGGTGTTGCTCGTTGTTTTGGCCTCGCTTCATAAAACTCTCGTGTCCCAATCGACACAGTCACACAGAATGCAGACTCCAAATGCGGACGAAATAACAGCCGCTCTCTCAGACTACCGAAACATAAGCCAGAGTTTTCGTCGCATCTCTCGCGGTCTCCAATTCCGTAGTTCTCTGAGCAACAGCCTCCGTAAATTTAGTCGGCAAGGACTGCTGCAGGAAATACATTTAAGTTAACAATAGTTCCGCAATTGTTTCAAGCTCGTAAATGCTTACTTATCATCAGTTAAGGTTCGTAATTTAAGCGTAAGATAATGCTAGTGGTGAACCACTTCGTATATTATTATCTTACGCTTAAACCCAAAGGGGGGTTGGGTGTTAAACACTCCCAAAGCCGAAATGGTTTAAAAATGTAGGTCAACGGAGGAACTATTAAAAAAAACAATCACACTTTATTATTAAAAGCTGGTGCGAAAAATGAAAAATAGATTGAATGTAAATAACTGCTCTATTGCGAACTTCTTAATTTGGTAAAATTGCGTCAAAACCACATAATTAGTGGAATGAATGTAAACTTAGTCGACTCAGTTGAATATCTCGGAATCACTCCTGCAAATAACTTAAACTGGAGCACAGGTATTCGAAAAATCTGTGGTAAAGCAAATGAAAAGCTCGGTTTTATGAAGCGCATTGTACTTAGATGCGATGTAGAGGTTAGAGAGCGATGTTATTTCACTTACGTAAGTTAGGCCCCAACTGGAATATGCTGCTAGTATATGGGATCTAGCGGATGAAACGAATGCTCGCGAACTCGAGAAAGTGCAGCGCAAGGCGATACGATTTGTTAATAAGCGCTACGATAGAAAAGCAAGCGTAACGAAAATGCTCTTAGATATAGGTTGGGAATCCTTGAAATAAAGGAGATCAGGCTGCCATTGCTTGATAAATTCAGACAAAGTATATTTGCGGAAGATATAACCGGTATTATGCAACCCCCTTCTGCTACTTCGGTCGATCAGACAGTGAGCGTAAAATAAGAGAAATAGATGCGAGGACAAGTCGTTTTAGGGACTCATTCTTTCCGCGAACGATATGCGACAGCAATAAGCTAAAGAAGTAACTCGAGCGCTTGGTCTTCGAGTAAATCTACATTGACACCCTACCAAACGCCGAAAGGCGGCTTGCAGGGTATTAGATGTAGTTGTAGATGGCAATTTGTAGGATATATGTGCATATAAATCTGATTCCATCTTTATTAAATTTTGAGTAGAAGTTTCCCCGTTCCGGGAATGCTGGCAATTTTGAGTTTCCTCCATGTCTTAGAACTTTCACTAGAGACTATTCCTGATAACGTCCCTATATTAGGCATTTATTCAGTTCTTAAGGAATAACATTTGTGAAAATAGCGACATTGCTGGGATTCAAACCCAGGTCTCCCACTTTCCTGGCAGCTATTCAACGAAAAGTGTCCCAGACATATGCCTATTTTAAACACCTGTTATTCCTTTGGGATTCAGCCGCATGACATTTCCCAAAGCGCTACGTCAAACACCTTTCCTTAATCCATATTCAAATCTTTTTCTTTGAGCTATTGATTCTTGAATGATGAAATAATAAAAAATGGCGAACTTTAAATGAACGGAATAAAATGAGATGAGACTCCTATTTGTATGCTTGCATTTGCTCTGCGCCAGTAAAATTATGGTAGCTTGGCTTCATGAGTGGAATCGTTCTTGATGAGTTCAGACCTAGATCCGTGCTTTAAGAAAATGCCTTTAAGGGTTTGGCAGTAAAGTTGCTCAATTCTGGAAGTGACCACTTTAGGAATAGGGCCGTGAAACACACGCAACCTCACACACACGCTCGCATTATTTCGAAGGATCCTTTGCCCACCGACCATATAGACTCCTGTCGCCCCAAGATATTTACTCAAAATTTCCATTTTTACTCATCGTATTAGAAAATACATATAAATACACAAAAATTCAGTAACTAAATAATAAATTCAAATATGAACAGAGAAAAGAATAGTACATATACAATATGTCTATTATTAAGGAAGGAAGAACTTTCCTTAGGCTTCATAATTTAGATCTAATAGTTTTGTTAAACATATTTAAGGATAGATGAAAAATATACCTATATATCTACAAGTACTCAGGATCGCATGATACGGAGAACTGGGAGTAAATATTGGTATTGGTAACTTTTTGAAATGAGACTTCAAACAAGACAGTGCTACGAGTAGGTACATTGGGAATTTTAAAAGTTAAGAGAGATAAATATCAGAACAGGCTACAAGGTTGTTCAACACTTTGTACATGAAAATAATACCAATTCGTTCACGACTTAGTTAAAGCAGCTGATAAGGGTTTTAGTACAGATGNGAACCCTGACAAAACTTGTAGGATAATAAGGGATGTGAATGAGCGAAAGGGTTAAGAACAAATTCTGGTATGCATATATCGACCTTTTAAGTAAAACCGTGCTATTTTTAGGGATAATATCTATAATAAAGTAATTTCCAAAGAGTTTGGAAGAGACGCGGCATGGTAGTTCAGTGGTTAGAATACCTTCCCGGAAAGTGAGAGACATGGGTTCGAGTCCCAGTCATGTCGCTATTTTTCACAATTGTTATTCCTTGAATTAGAGTATTGGTATTTGGAGCTAGGACTCAGCTGTATTGTACCATGGAATTTTTATAGCTAGAAGATACTTGTAATAGTTTCTTTTGTAATTAGAATATTGTGATAGTTTTTTGTATAACTAGAATATAGATGTTCCGTGATAGCCAAAAACTCTGCGTTATCGTAATTAAGATTGAATATACTTCTGTGCGAGTAATTCTAAGATAGTAACGAGTTACCACCGGACTATTAGTCAGTCTGTAATAATAATAATATGGCATTTGAAAATGTCGGAATTTCTTTGGAANGACTGACGACGACGACTGAAGACTGGCGTATGAATGACTGACGACGACGACTGAAGACTGGCGTATGAATGACTGACGACGACGACTGAAGACAAAGTCGAGGCAGCGATCCCGCCAGGCGTCGCTCCCGGCTCCCGTCCTCCAGCAGACACAAACAAAGGAGCGCTAATTTGCGCGAACAATATTATATCTAGATATATTTAGTAAATACTGTATTAATGGCTCAATCTACCCCCTCTTTGCACATATTTTGTATTTTTTATCATCTTTAAGTTGTACATTTAACCCAACGATACTAAACTAGGCTGAAAACGCCTATACTGCTAGGTTAGTCCTTGGTTCAATAAATTTCAACTTGTAATACATTAAGCAAGCAGCAAAATTCTGCAGTTTTTGGTGATTTTCCCTGCACCTCGAACATTTAGAATTTTAATATTAAAAAGGCTATCCTCCTCTAATTTCTCATATATTGGTCATTAGTTGATATTTTCATTAAAATTCTGCGTGTAAACGTGACCTATGCACGAGTGTTGATGGTATATAATTCCTAAAAAGATATTAATAAGGAAATTGGTTTAAATTGATTTATTTACTGCACGGAATCGCTCCTCCTTTTTTGCCGACAGTTTCTTGATTTCTCTTAACCTCATTAACGTAATTAATCGAATGTCTGAGCTTCAAGGACTTCACTTAAGACACTTTGCAATTTTGCGATCCTATGAATAGCTCTAAACTCCAACAAATCTCTGTAATTCCCTTTGCATATTGCGAAGATAATCTTCATGAAATTTTCTCTGTAATTCTGTTTCTTCCACTTGTGCCACGCGCTATTGGCTAATTGAGCTGAGGTTGGTTAAACCCCCTTTTGGTACATACGTGTTTTAATACTTTAGGGATGCTTTTATGATTCCAATGGCAGAATATTACTTTTCCTCTACAACTATCACAACTATGTGAAGTTTGTTTCTTTATTTCCTACTTTATGAAAATTACGTACATTCTATTCAATTATTCATTGAATTTTGTACAATTGAAGACTAGAGTGCGATATTTTTACCTTGAGATCTGCATATTTTGGTGCCATTTCCCGTTTATCTGAAGCAATCAAAGTGCGTGAAAAGTGGGGAAATAGACTAATACTAAGCATTAACAGAAGTAATAAATTATTTTTAATGATATAAGCCGGTACATTATTTTAATGAATTTCAGAGATTCTGAATGAGTGTCATTTGAGTATGACGACTCGATGATTTAAAATAAGGATGTGATACGAATAATCTGGTCACGTTAAAAATATTTCAGTAAGTCAAATATTCTGCTCAGGGGCATAACCAGAAATTCCTTTACGGAGGGGTCCAATAATTTTAACTTTATCTTGCACGCTCTTTTCGTTCACAATTTCTCGCCAATCATTACTTGTTCTACTTAAACTCGGGCCTAAGGGGGTTCCGGACCCCACGACCCCCCCTCCCTCCCTTCGGCTACGCCGCGCCCTCTGGTATCATTATGCAGCGGCTTTCAAAGAGTATTTATGTTGTAAATTGCCTTCGATTAAGTAATGAAAAACTTCTGGTATAATCTCTGTGAAAGTTGAATGGCCTCAACATGTCCTCAAAGTTTTTGCAGAAATAAGGGCCAATTTGCCCTCCATTTTCGGTTCCTCCAGCTTCTCCTCATTATGCCCCCTCCGTTATCGCTGTGTACTTAGGTCCCTCCACCGATTCCTCCAAACTTCCCCATTCATCGTACTGGTTCATTATTCACCACTTCCACGATACATTCTCCCGCTAACCGTAGTTATTCCTCCCACAGCCCCACGTCCCATTCATGCCTTATTTTCCCTTTCGGTGACTGAGCTCCCACACAATCCTAATGGATCCTCCTTACCCCATTTTTTCCTTCCATTTCTCTCGCTCTCTCTCCCTTCGTCAGCTCAATTAAGCCATTTCCTTAACCCCGCGAGTCTCTCGGCGTTTGTTTTCCATTCCAATTATTTTCTTCGATCTAATTGGTCCACTTATCCCTCCACGATCAGGGCTTCTAACTTTGAAGGATGTAAGCTGCTGAGGATGTCGCGCTATAGGTCAGAATTCTCCCCTAAAATATACAAACTACATTCGAAGATTACTCTGTCTCCTTATTTAGGGATAGGGGAGAGTTGCCTATATCGCACCGCTTCCCAAATCGTACCATTTGCCTAAAAACGTATTTACTGCACTTGGATCTCATCTATCACCATCGGCTAACATCCCCAAGTATGCCTTACTTGAGTTGTGGCAAACGGTGAGGTAATATGTGTTGTGTGTGCATTTGAAGCTAAGATTGTCGAAGCTTGTTGTTCATTAATATTTTTAAATGGGGTGCGATTTTGACAACCCTCCCTTGTGATAGTAAGAAGTAGTAAGAAGTGGGATATTGATTCGCCTTGAAGCAATGGAGAGGCGAATGAATTTGAAGGCAAATGGTTCTTCTGTTGATCCTTGTGTACGCACTAGGGTGTGTAGCAACGGAGTTAAAGTTACTCAAGGATGCGAACACAAGGGTCAAATGCAGCTCTAGTTTTATCTTCGCACGCTCCCCTCTAAGAATCTAAAAAAGTTAAACGAGGCCATTGAGAGCAAAAAAATAAATCAATCTACTCTGTTCGAGATTTCAGGGATGCCAATTGCGAGGCAGTCTTAACCGAAAGATTTGAGTTGTGAGCGAAAAACTGAAAGAAAAAAGACAAAAATGAAACTTTTTTTAAGCTGATCAAATACTATTGAAATACCAGAACATTTTATTTTCATTTACCGTCGTAAAGATGTAATTATTATTAACTAATAACTTCGACGACTTTTTGAAAATGTGCAAATACGATATGTAGACACCAACAGTGCTGAGAGGCAAATAATGTCGTAATTGAAGTAATGAGAGCTGAGCAGCTAATCGCCAAAAGACTTCTCCTGCTTATTTATATAGATAAAGTTTCCTCCTAGATTATCAAACAAAAATTAGCAGTGTCTTCCTACCTATTCCTAGTAAATCCCTCTGGATTTTGTGTAAGTCGCCTCACTCCCACGTCCCTAAGCCCTTCCCACACGCCCACCCGCTCCCTCACACGCACCCTCCTAACACTCTCAGGGGCTCCTTTCCGTCGGCTGGCTTTGCCTTAAGTCTCTTTGCCACAGTCAAGGACGTTCCATTCATTATTCACCTCTACCTTTGTGAGACTTCATCTCAGCTCTATGTTTTCCTTTCTCCGTTCCGTTCAATATCTTTGGCCCTCACTTCAGTCTGTTGCTTGAGTTTCCGATTCGTCGGAGGTTTTAAACGCGGAAGCCGCTCCTGTGAGTTAGCGTTCCAATTCCAAAGGGTTAACCATTGTTCAAGTAACGAGCTACGCCCCGTGATAATTGAGTTATAATTCACCTCGAGGCCATTTTGCGCTTTTCACTCCAACTCGAGTGTTTGCGTCACAGCGGTCCAAAGGATCGAGCAGTTTTTTTATCGAAAGTAATCAAAAAACGTCGGTTATTCATTATCAATTTAGTTTTTAACCGGGTTCTTACTGTTATTGGATTTTTAAAATAACTATGACTTAACTTCTNTAGTTTTTTGTATAACTAGAATATAGATGTTCCGTGATAGCCAAAAACTCTGCGTTATCGTAATTAAGATTGAATATACTTCTGTGCGAGTAATTCTAAGATAGTAACGAGTTACCACCGGACTATTAGTCAGTCTGTAATAATAATAATATGGCATTTGAAAATGTCGGAATTTCTTTGGAAAAGAGCAGGAGAATCGAATATAGAGGATTCCGGAATTCAACGTCGCCAAAAGCGCATAGCTCTCATAGCTTGGACGGCCTAGAATGCAGGCATACGCCCAAAGGACAAGGGTGACTCTTCCTCGAGGCGCGTGGCTCTACTTTTTGATGAAATTCGATGGAACCGCAGGTGAGATTCCATCGGTTTCGTGTGCATTCCGAGACGATCCTGTCGCCGTGACAACGCGGATATTGGAAGAAAATGCAAAAGAGGTCACTGTAGAAGACGATCATTGGAGCGAATATCGATAAGGGATTCCACTCTTGCTATGTCGAAATGAAAAATATAATAACTAAGTATATAAACTAAAATAATCTAACTAAGCCGTTATAATGCATAATTTGAGACATTGTTGCGATAAAAGTAAGCAATTAATTTATTTAGAATTGAAAGCTATTACAATCTCGCTATTACGGTCAAAATGTATTGAAATGTCATATAATGTTGTACCATGAAAATGGAACTACCAATTTTAAAAGTAATTTTTAATTTCTTTGATTTAACTTAGAGTGATGAAAGCACATTCTTCTTCTTTCTCGTCACCTTATCCAATATCAATGGGGTCGGCGTCTCCTTCTTTTATTCCTCTCCTCCATAGATCTCTGTCTAAAGCCTCTTCTTTTCTCCAGGTTTTTTCCTTTATTTCTTCTGCGTTTTTGTCCTCCCATCCCATCTTCTCTTCTTCCTCTTCCCACTCATTAAAAGTACCTCCAACACAATCTTCTGTCCTTCTCTGCACATGTCCATATCATCGAAGTCTACTTTCTTGTACCTTCTTGCTCATGGGACCTACTTTTATCGTTTCTCGGATATACTCATTTTTTTATCTAGTAATTTCTCGTAATTTCACACACCCAACGCAGCATCCTCACTTCAGTTACTTTCAGCTTTCTTTCCTCTAGTCTTGCAATAGTCCATACTTCCGCCACGTACAGCATAGCGGGCCTTATCACAGATCTGAGTAACTTTCCTTTCATCTTACAGCTTACCCACTTTCTTATCGCTGATTTTTCTCCAGTTCAGCAATCCGCAGTTTATCCTGTATTGTATTTCAATTTCCAATTCTCCACACATCTTGTCTCATAATCGCGAATTACACCGAAGGATATCAAAAAGATATCAGTATAATTCAAATGATAAAGCAATGGATTCTGGGTTGAAGAAAAACTCAGGAGAACTAAAGTAAAAGTAGAACTGAAATCAAATGTTGAGATAATACAAGGAAATGAAAGCTAATCTAAGAATTAAGGCATTTCTTTACCTGATTTCTATTTGAGAGGCGCAGAAAGACGAAGCATAGAAGAAGATAGGAAAGCTTTCACGAACTGATGATGAATGACCTTGATGAGAGGGATTTCAGGAATAATTCTTAGTTTTGTGTGTTTAGTTGTGTAGGCGTGAAACCTGGACATTGAAGACTTATAAAAATGGAGGACTTTAAATCTGGGTTTTGTTTGAACGAAAAAATAAGTTAAGCTTAACAGCTTATATAAACTAGGTGTAAATCTTGAGTTGGTGGAAAATGAAAGATTCCGAATTGAAGACGTATTAAATATGCAAAGAAATGGAGGAAAAAAGATCCTAAAAGAGGCCAAGTTAGGTAGAAAATACGAGGTACGGTAAGGCAGAAATAAAGGGAAGATAAAGGAAAAAGTTTTTGTATGATGTTCAAGTTAGGCTGGTAATAAAAATGTAAAAGAAAATGTACTCAGTAGGGGAGATGAGTGCAAACTTGTACTTGTTGCTAGACAACCAATGATCGTGAAGAAGATACCATCCACAAAGTATTTTAACTTTGTTACGCATCCAGTTTATTTGCAGTTTCTGTTAGGGTCGTTTTAGAACCAGATACTAAACATTTCAACCCAATTGTTGTTTAGGATCCAATGGTTCAATTACTAAACCCACCGATTCCGCTGTGGAACATAAGATCTTGCGAATGACTCTCCTAGAAATAACTGAATTCAACACGTCATGGACCCATAAAGGTGTTGCCGTGACAGATTTCAATTCATTAGTTAGCAAATGCCGGTCAGATTCCCTTGTGGACCCGAATTACAGAGTCTACATTTGATATTTGAAAAATGTCCACGTTTCCTCCGGAAACAGAAAGACGTTACTGGAATCAGCTGGAGAAGGGAAACAAATACAAAATGTCACCTGTTCTGCTGATTCATTTCCGTGGATTTAATTTAAAGTCCTTACCTCCGTTGCAATATTCTTACCACCGCGTTCCCCTGTAATTACGGAGGACGTGGAAGATTAACGAGGAAAACAAATTCCCAAACGTCACCCCTTCTTAATCCAGTGGGACAAGCAAGGAGACCGTCGGCATTAACACCAGTATGAGAATGCTGTCGGACCCTTCAATCAGTGAATTTGGTAGTCTGGTTGCAATCCCGAGGTCGTAATCCTGATATTAACTCGTCCAATTTCGCGTCGTAATAACTCACGCTCTTTCATCAAACATTCAGCGACTGTTTCGTATGAAACACGGATGTGACGCAATCTCATTCTAACGAGGGTGCGAATGTTGCGATTAGGAATCCGCATTCAACGTCCTTCGGGAACTCGGGCTAAAGTCGCCGGAATGTTAACGCGACGGCCCGTCGCACTGTGGGCTAGAACAAAAATGGAGTTTCTTGAGTTAGGACAATTACTTCACATAGATACTCTTGAATAAATTCTGCATACAGATATACAACTCATTTACATTAACTCTTACGTATCGCAAAGGTACAGGGGGACAAACGTGACAAAGTTTTGCGAAAAATACGTCTTCCATTTTTTTTACCCGATGATTTTCCTCATCCAAATTAGGAAAATCATCGGGTAAATATTAGACTATTCTTTGAATTTATTCTTTATCCTTTATTTTAATCGATCTTAATGACTACATGAATATTTGCATATTTATGTAACAAAATAGCGGACCCTTATTTTAGAGCAAATTTTTACATAAAGCGAGGAAAATAGTAGAAATATGTAAGTAAATACACGGGCTTACTTATATCACGGCATTTTTGAAGCTTTATAAAGAGGAATATGGAAGAAAATCTTGCGACGCCGATGATTAGACGGACTTTTCGACATCCGCGACATTGAAATCCACGCGGCGGACCACCGCCTTCCATGACGATCTCGCTTTTGAGAAGAACTACGGACCAACGCGCTTTTCTTCTGTATGTTTTGTGGTTTATATTTAGGATTTACGCTCCATACACATTTTAGGTGAAAAGTTGTATAAGAAAACTTAATGGCGGGTGGTAGGGGAAAATCCTGACATGGGCCATATTTTCAGACGTAGGACACGCTTATCTTTACTCATATTATGCTACGCTGCTAATTTTCATGGCTATTCTCTCGCTTACCGATACATTCTCAATGTTGACGCATTATGATAAGAATAAGGCCCCTACTTTGCTCGTAGTTTGATGGCGGGCTGAAATAATAATAAGTAAAGGGTGTTTACTTATTACCAAGAGGGTCTTCCGTTTATAGTCCGCGAACTTTCTTTCATATCCGCAGCCCCACTCCATCTCTCTCCTTCTCTTCCGTCCACAGCTTCCCTTTCTTCTTCCGTTCGCCATCCCAACTTTCTCTTTTACCCAAAGCCGACCAGAATTGTGCGATCGTTAATTATACTCGTCTGAATACATTAATGCCCCATTCTTCTCTCTCTCAAAAATATACTTAGCGCATCCCTTACTTTAATAAACTCGATTTATGAAATCCTCGGATGGATTTGAATGCATCGCTTCATCTAGAGACACCCCATGAAGATTCTGTGGCTAAAATCGCCATACAATTTAAGTCGATTCCAATTGGCTCGAATCCAGCTTATCGTTCAGTGTTTGATCGGATTGGAGAACAAAAGTTTTATGCCGCTGCCGCTTATTCGCCTCCTGAGTTATTTCGGCGATTAGGCGGACGACCAAATGTGAACCTCAAAATGGAGAGACTCAGAAATTCCAATCAATTCAAATTTGCAGAAATTTGAATTTGCTGCTTAAACACGCGAAGGTAAAATGCGCTAGCTTTTTGAGTGGCAGCGAATAAATTGAGATATAAAAAAGTTACGATCCTATTGCAGACCATTTATGAGAGATTTCGGATGTGCAGATATAAGGAATGTCATGAAAAAATATTATGAGACATCAATATCTATAGCGTCGGATATTTCAGAGGTTGTAATGAACGTATCTCTATACAGTTTTCTTAATAGATCTTCCAACATATCACCATCGTTTTCCTAGTAAACCGTAAAAGCCCGCAATTAGTATTGCATCTACTGCTGGATTCGGATTTGCGACGATTTGGAAGCAGGTGAAGAAAAGACGCCTGTTTATGGATCAATGTAGCCCAACTGCCTTTGGGAACAAAGTTTTGTTTTTTTTATTTCGGATTACTGATAAAAATGTAGAAAATGCAAGTTAAAATGGCTGAAAGCAGATAGAAATGAAAGAATAATGAAAACATCTTTCCGCAAAGCTTCTGAAATCCTTTCCTAAAAAAGAATAACGAAAGCAACGCTCATTCATATTCTACGCAAAGAAACAGGAAAGGGTCTGGCGGCATAAATAAGAATGCTAAATGAACAAACGATGTTCCAGAGAGAGTTTTGGACGAAATTCTCATGTTACCCGGGTAAAAAGCGTGTTTATGGAACCAGTCGAATATATGTCTTAAAAAAGTCGCTGCAATGAAGCTGTACCGGAAGGTTCTGGAGGAATACCCTCACAGAGGTAGCTTGTTTTTCACTAGTTTGCCCGTTACTTGAGTATTGCTGCGCGGTGTGGAATCCGCACGAGAAGGGTTTGATTTTGGAACTAGAGCGTGTACAACGTAGAGCGGCTCGTTTCGTTAAGGGAGACTACAAGTTCGACAGCAGTGTACCAGATATGATTAAATCCCTCGGCTGGAACTCTCTTGACGATAGAAGCCTCGAGTTTAGGCACAGATTGTTCGAGAAATACCTGAGTAGTGACTTACATGACGAAATACACGACATAGTGATACCTGCGCTTTTCGAGACCAGACGTCGAAAAAATTTCGTGAGATTATTGCACGAACTGATAGTTATTGTTGGTCTCTTTTTCCAGATAGTATTAGATGCGTAAATAGGATGAATAATTAGGGACTATAGTGTATTAACATCCCCTGCCATACGCCATACGACGGTTTGCGGGGTATTTATGTAAATGTAATTGTACCCGTAACATAACGCATGCAAAATTTATGTACAGAGTGGAAATGATTTCAATTCCTATGCCAAATATAGATTACGCGTAGTCTGAAGACCCTCGCAGAGACATCATTATCACAGAATGTCCTAGTTTTCGTCTGAGAAATGTTATCTGAATCCTCTTTATGTCAGGCGAAAACTATCGCAAATTGTTCTCGTTGCTCTTGTAGTGTTATTTCCTCTAGTTTGCTAACTAGAGTCAAGTTGTTTTGAAAGTTGTTGGTGTTGCTCGTTGTTTTGGCCTCGCTTCATAAAACTCTCGTGTCCCAATCGACACAGTCACACAGAATGCAGACTCCAAATGCGGACGAAATAACAGCCGCTCTCTCAGACTACCGAAACATAAGCCAGAGTTTTCGTCGCATCTCTCGCGGTCTCCAATTCCGTAGTTCTCTGAGCAACAGCCTCCGTAAATTTAGTCGGCAAGGACTGCTGCAGGAAATACATTTAAGTTAACAATAATTCCGCAATTGTTTCAAGCTCGTAAATGCTTACTTATCATCAGTTAAGGTTCGTAATTTAAGCGTAAGATAATGCTAGTGGTGAACCACTTCGTATATTATTATCTTACGCTTAAACCCAAAGGGGGGTTGGGTGTTAAACACTCCCAAAGCCGAAATGGTTTAAAAATGTAGGTCAACGGAGGAACTATTAAAAAAAACAATCACACTTTATTATTAAAAGCTGGTGCGAAAAATGAAAAATAGATTGAATGTAAATAACTGCTCTATTGCGAACTTCTTAATTTGGTAAAATTGCGTCAAAACCACATAATTAGTGGAATGAATGTAAACTTAGTCGACTCAGTTGAATATCTCGGAATCACTCCTGCAAATAACTTAAACTGGAGCACAGGTATTCGAAAAATCTGTGGTAAAGCAAATGAAAAGCTCGGTTTTATGAAGCGCATTGTACTTAGATGCGATGTAGAGGTTAGAGAGCGATGTTATTTCACTTACGTAAGTTAGGCCCCAACTGGAATATGCTGCTAGTATATGGGATCTAGCGGATGAAATGAATGCTCGCGAACTCGAGAAAGTGCAGCGCAAGGCGATACGATTTGTTAATAAGCGCTACGATAGAAAAGCAAGCGTAACGAAAATGCTCTTAGATATAGGTTGGGAATCCTTGAAATGAAGGAGATCAGGCTGCCATTGCTTGATAAATTCAGACAAAGTATATTTGCGGAAGATATAACCGGTATTATGCAACCCCCTTCTGCTACTTCGGTCGATCAGACAGTGAGCGTAAAATAAGAGAAATAGATGCGAGGACAAGTCGTTTTAGGGACTCATTCTTTCCGCGAACGATATGCGACAGCAATAAGCTAAAGAAGTAACTCGAGCGCTTGGTCTTCGAGTAAATCTACATTGACACCCTACCAAACGCCGAAAGGCGGCTTGCAGGGTATTAGATGTAGTTGTAGATGGCAATTTGTAGGATATATGTGCATATAAATCTGATTCCATCTTTATTAAATTTTGAGTAGAAGTTTCCCCGTTCCGGGAATGCTGGCAATTTTGAGTTTCCTCCATGTCTTAGAACTTTCACTAGAGACTATTCCTGATAACGTCCCTATATTAGGCATTTATTCAGTTCTTAAGGAATAACATTTGTGAAAATAGCGACATTGCTGGGATTCAAACCCAGGTCTCCCACTTTCCTGGCAGCTATTCAACGAAAAGTGTCCCAGACATATGCCTATTTTAAACACCTGTTATTCCTTTGGGATTCAGCCGCATGGCATTTCCCAAAGCGCTACGTCAAACACCTTTCCTTAATCCATATTCAAATCTTTTTCTTTGAGCTATTGATTCTTGAATGATGAAATAATAAAAAATGGCGAACTTTAAATGAACGGAATAAAATGAGATGAGACTCCTATTTGTATGCTTGCATTTGCTCTGCGCCAGTAAAATTATGGTAGCTTGGCTTCATGAGTGGAATCGTTCTTGATGAGTTCAGACCTAGATCCGTGCTTTAAGAAAATGCCTTTAAGGGTTTGGCAGTAAAGTTGCTCAATTCTGGAAGTGACCACTTTAGGAATAGGGCCGTGAAACACACGCAACCTCACACACACGCTCGCATTATTTCGAAGGATCCTTTGCCCACCGACCATATAGACTCCTGTCGCCCCAAGATATTTACTCAAAATTTCCATTTTTACTCATCGTATTAGAAAATACATATAAATACACAAAAATTCAGTAACTAAATAATAAATTCAAATATGAACAGAGAAAAGAATAGTACATATACAATATGTCTATTATTAAGGAAGGAAGAACTTTCCTTAGGCTTCATAATTTAGATCTAATAGTTTTGTTAAACATATTTAAGGATAGATGAAAAATATACCTATATATCTACAAGTACTCAGGATCGCATGATACGGAGAACTGGGAGTAAATATTGGTATTGGTAACTTTTTGAAATGAGACTTCAAACAAGACAGTGCTACGAGTAGGTACATTGGGAATTTTAAAAGTTAAGAGAGATAAATATCAGAACAGGCTACAAGGTTGTTCAACACTTTGTACATGAAAATAATACCAATTGTTAAATGTCGGTGGTCAATAAAAATAATAATTATTATTAGACTGGGGAATATTATGAAAGAGTGAAATCATCCAAAAAGCTGTTGTGAAATTCGTCTTGACAATTGACAGCGGTCAATTGTCAAGACTCTAGATTCAATATTCTAGAATCAAGGCT
>KZ308269.1:307774-348453 GCA_000376725.2 Ladona fulva
TTTGTTCGAATTAAACGTCAGATTTTTTGGAATTAGATTTATTGTACGTTTTACAATAAGTTTCTTCCGCTACGACTGACGACGAGTGACTGCTGACTGCTGCTGGCGTATGAAAAGACTGACGACGACGACTGAAGACTGGCGTATGAATGACTGACGACGACGACTGAAGACTGGCGTATGAATGACTGACGACGACGACTGAATACAAAGTCGAGGCAGCGATCCCGCCAGGCGTCGCTCCCGGCTCCCGTCCTCCAGCAGACACAAACAAAGGAGCGCTAATTTGCGCGAACAATATTATATCTAGATATATTTAGTAAATACTGTATTAATGGCTCAATCTACCCCCTCTTTGCACATATTTTGTATTTTTTATCATCTTTAAGTTGTACATTTAACCCAACGATACTAAACTAGGCTGAAAACGCCTATACTGCTAGGTTAGTCCTTGGTTCAATAAATTTCAACTTGTAATACATTAAGCAAGCAGCAAAATTCTGCAGTTTTTGGTGATTTTCCCTGCACCTCGAACATTTAGAATTTTAATATTAAAAAGGCTATCCTCCTCTAATTTCTCATATATTGGTCATTAGTTGATATTTTCATTAAAATTCTGCGTGTAAACGTGACCTATGCACGAGTGTTGATGGTATATAATTCCTAAAAAGATATTAATAAGGAAATTGGTTTAAATTGATTTATTTACTGCACGGAATCGCTCCTCCTTTTTTGCCGACAGTTTCTTGATTTCTCTTAACCTCATTAACGTAATTAATCGAATGTCTGAGCTTCAAGGACTTCACTTAAGACACTTTGCAATTTTGCGATCCTATGAATAGCTCTAAACTCCAACAAATCTCTGTAATTCCCTTTGCATATTGCGAAGATAATCTTCATGAAATTTTCTCTGTAATTCTGTTTCTTCCACTTGTGCCACGCGCTATTGGCTAATTGAGCTGAGGTTGGTTAAACCCCCTTTTGGTACATACGTGTTTTAATACTTTAGGGATGCTTTTATGATTCCAATGGCAGAATATTACTTTTCCTCTACAACTATCACAACTATGTGAAGTTTGTTTCTTTATTTCCTACTTTATGAAAATTACGTACATTCTATTCAATTATTCATTGAATTTTGTACAATTGAAGACTAGAGTGCGATATTTTTACCTTGAGATCTGCATATTTTGGTGCCATTTCCCGTTTATCTGAAGCAATCAAAGTGCGTGAAAAGTGGGGAAATAGACTAATACTAAGCATTAACAGAAGTAATAAATTATTTTTAATGATATAAGCCGGTACATTATTTTAATGAATTTCAGAGATTCTGAATGAGTGTCATTTGAGTATGACGACTCGATGATTTAAAATAAGGATGTGATACGAATAATCTGGTCACGTTAAAAATATTTCAGTAAGTCAAATATTCTGCTCAGGGGCATAACCAGAAATTCCTTTACGGAGGGGTCCAATAATTTTAACTTTATCTTGCACGCTCTTTTCGTTCACAATTTCTCGCCAATCATTACTTGTTCTACTTAAACTCGGGCCTAAGGGGGTTCCGGACCCCACGACCCCCCCTCCCTCCCTTCGGCTACGCCGCGCCCTCTTGTATCATTATGCAGCGGCTTTCAAAGAGTATTTATGTTGTAAATTGCCTTCGATTAAGTAATGAAAAACTTCTGGTATAATCTCTGTGAAAGTTGAATGGCCTCAACATGTCCTCAAAGTTTTTGCAGAAATAAGGGCCAATTTGCCCTCCATTTTCGGTTCCTCCAGCTTCTCCTCATTATGCCCCCTCCGTTATCGCTGTGTACTTAGGTCCCTCCACCGATTCCTCCAAACTTCCCCATTCATCGTACTGGTTCATTATTCACCACTTCCACGATACATTCTCCCGCTAACCGTAGTTATTCCTCCCACAGCCCCACGTCCCATTCATGCCTTATTTTCCCTTTCGGTGACTGAGCTCCCACACAATCCTAATGGATCCTCCTTACCCCATTTTTTCCTTCCATTTCTCTCGCTCTCTCTCCCTTCGTCAGCTCAATTAAGCCATTTCCTTAACCCCGCGAGTCTCTCGGCGTTTGTTTTCCATTCCAATTATTTTCTTCGATCTAATTGGTCCACTTATCCCTCCACGATCAGGGCTTCTAACTTTGAAGGATGTAAGCTGCTGAGGATGTCGCGCTATAGGTCAGAATTCTCCCCTAAAATATACAAACTACATTCGAAGATTACTCTGTCTCCTTATTTAGGGATAGGGGAGAGTTGCCTATATCGCACCGCTTCCCAAATCGTACCATTTGCCTAAAAACGTATTTACTGCACTTGGATCTCATCTATCACCATCGGCTAACATCCCCAAGTATGCCTTACTTGAGTTGTGGCAAACGGTGAGGTAATATGTGTTGTGTGTGCATTTGAAGCTAAGATTGTCGAAGCTTGTTGTTCATTAATATTTTTAAATGGGGTGCGATTTTGACAACCCTCCCTTGTGATAGTAAGAAGTAGTAAGAAGTGGGATATTGATTCGCCTTGAAGCAATGGAGAGGCGAATGAATTTGAAGGCAAATGGTTCTTCTGTTGATCCTTGTGTACGCACTAGGGTGTGTAGCAACGGAGTTAAAGTTACTCAAGGATGCGAACACAAGGGTCAAATGCAGCTCTAGTTTTATCTTCGCACGCTCCCCTCTAAGAATCTAAAAAAGTTAAACGAGGCCATTGAGAGCAAAAAAATAAATCAATCTACTCTGTTCGAGATTTCAGGGATGCCAATTGCGAGGCAGTCTTAACCGAAAGATTTGAGTTGTGAGCGAAAAACTGAAAGAAAAAAGACAAAAATGAAACTTTTTTTAAGCTGATCAAATACTATTGAAATACCAGAACATTTTATTTTCATTTACCGTCGTAAAGATGTAATTATTATTAACTAATAACTTCGACGACTTTTTAAAAATGTGCAAATACGGTATGTAGACACCAACAGTGCTGAGAGGCAAATAATGTCGTAATTGAAGTAATGAGAGCTGAGCAGCTAATCGCCAAAAGACTTCTCCTGCTTATTTATATAGATAAAGTTTCCTCCTAGATTATCAAACAAAAATTAGCAGTGTCTTCCGACCTATTCCTAGTAAATCCCTCTGGATTTTGTGTAAGTCGCCTCACTCCCACGTCCCTAAGCCCTTCCCACACGCCCACCCGCTCCCTCACACGCACCCTCCTAACACTCTCAGGGGCTCCTTTCCGTCGGCTGGCTTTGCCTTAAGTCTCTTTGCCACAGTCAAGGACGTTCCATTCATTATTCACCTCTACCTTTGTGAGACTTCATCTCAGCTCTATGTTTTCCTTTCTCCGTTCCGTTCAATATCTTTGGCCCTCACTTCAGTCTGTTGCTTGAGTTTCCGATTCGTCGGAGGTTTTAAACGCGGAAGCCGCTCCTGTGAGTTAGCGTTCCAATTCCAAAGGGTTAACCATTGTTCAAGTAACGAGCTACGCCCCGTGATAATTGAGTTATAATTCACCTCGAGGCCATTTTGCGCTTTTCACTCCAACTCGAGTGTTTGCGTCACAGCGGTCCAAAGGATCGAGCAGTTTTTTTATCGAAAGTAATCAAAAAACGTCGGTTATTCATTATCAATTTAGTTTTTAACCGGGTTCTTACTGTTATTGGATTTTTAAAATAACTATGACTTAACTTCTGCTATAAATTATTTATTAACTGATTATATTATAGTTTGAATAGAGCAATTTTTCAGCCATTTTACATTGCCACAAAAGAAACAATAACTTTTGAATGGGATTGAAGTTTGTTAATGTGTTTTTATTGAGAGAGCAGAGGTTTAAATACTCATCAAGACGTATCAAGGAGTTAACGCAGTGAGCAGTATTTTTCCATCCCTGAGGATGATAGCTATGTTATTGAAAAACGTAGTTATTTTTCAGTAAGAAAGAGCTTTATCGGAAACGCACTTATGCTACGGACTACGATATCTATAAAAGCTGAAAACACTTCATGTTTAGAAATTTTCTCTCGGCGAATCGAATTGCTTCATATATGTGGTAATGAAGCTCAAGGGATAAGCTACGGTTAGATGATACGGGAAAATGAGGAATTACCTCTTATCTCTAGGTTTACTGGACTTCCCGGGTAGCCAACTGGGTTTAGCGTTCGCGTCATGTGAGCGGCCCCTGATTCGATTCCTCTGGGTACCCATATGTGTGAAATGACCTTAGCTGTCAGAGCGCTTTAAATAGCACTACCACTATTTCTCGGTTTTTTCAAAGATATTACTGCATTCCTTTAACTGACCGTAACATGGGCTCTCGACCTCGTGCGTTATGGCTTTAATGTATGTACGCTCACATTGCATATTAGATTACTCAGCCCAAAAGACGCACTTTATTCCCGCGAAAATATAATCTAAACTGTGTATTATGGGCCGAGGGTGAGATTTCTTTGTTTTTGACGTCAGAAATACCCATACAAAAGTCATTTTAAACCATATTGCACTTTGAATCTAGGGGTTTAACTTCCAATCGCCTAGGAAGCCTTTCTAGCAATGTTGCAGTTATGTTTAACTTCCGTTAAATGACGTTCTTTTACGAACATCGTTTCTTTGTATCAATTATATGCAGCTTACGTTATTGCGTAATATTTGCTTCGTTCATCTGAAAAATCACAGTGCGCCTTATGAGCTGGGAAATACGGTATATAATCTTATAATTTTAATACAGTAATATGATAATACTTATAATTTTCAATATAACTTTGAACCATCATGTCATCTTTATTTAGTCCATTTCTAAGTGGTTCAATTATAAATGCTCTCTCCTTTCTTTGAGCAAAAATAATCCAACATAAAGTACACTTACGTTTTGGATGCACCCGGATACCCTCAATAAAGAATATTCCAGTTCGGTTGGATCAATTTTTTTTAGTAATTTTATTTCATTTACGTACCTGATATATGTTGCGTACAAATGGAATAAATGAAAATTGCGTAAAAACATTTTCATAACAATTTTTACATTTTGCATAAAGTATCCGGTGTTTATATTTCTTCTCCAACCATCTCGTTCCACCCCAGGGCCTGGAGCAACTTCCACTAGATTCATTAGGCGCCCGATCACACTTTCAATTGCAATCTTGGTCGCATAGTGATGCTTTTGACACCCATCCTAAATTAGTGTCTTTGCAAGTTCATCCCTCAATTGACGCAGAAATCTCTGGTTGTTTTTCCTACACCATCTTATTGTTTTTGTGATAAATTCGATTGGAAGCGAGTGTGCTCACGCCTAATGTGGAAATTCATTACATGCGGCTATCCAAAAGTGCGACGGTTTGTGATTTGTCAAGTGATCGCCTTATCCGAAATGACGAAGAGCTTCTTCTGAACATCATCACTGATAGCCATGTCGGATTGCAGATTTGAAATCAGAATTTCCGTTTTATTCTTCCTTGGAGCTTAAAAAGACATTGTTAATTGCCGTGGAATCCGAAGAGAGCGGAATATTATACTGCGTAAATACTGAATGACCGCGAAAGAGATGTATTATACAAATACTGCTCATGTATTCCGCTCATTCATTTACTAAAAAACGGGAGAAAATTGGAATTTTCAAGAAAATACTAAACATAAATCACAGTTGTGTTATATCCTCCCTTTTCAAAGCGTCCTGCTTTCTCTGTAGGAGTACGACTATAAAAAGTTAGAACGCAATATACAATGATTCAGAGATATTACATTCCTTACTAACATATTATAGATAAGACCCAAACACTTGTAGGAACAATTCCTATCTCCTGGTTCCTTTTAAATATGAAAATGACTACACTTGACCAGCTCCACCCCCAGATAATAATGCTTTAACCTTATTCTTTTTACGAACCAGAGCAGGTCATTTGATTTGAAAATGTTTCTGGCAGCTATTCTGATTTCTATTTAAGAAATTAGTTTGCCAGTGAAACGAATTCGATTGCATAAATGTTTGATACCCTGGTGAGTAACAAGGCAAGTCAAATTTGGTTCGTACAAAAGAGTTAAGGAATGTTATAATGACAGCCACGCCCATTCTCACTTTTTACCACGAGAGAGTGACCTTTTCAAGATGCATACGGCCAAATTAGAACCCAAACCGAGATTATTCTATAAAAATAAAAAATGCTGTTTCTAAGTTACGTTCGTAAATTAAGTACGGTACATAAATTACAATAATTATTTCATAAGTCAAGTAAATAAAGATTTAGTTACATTTCAGAGTATATAATTTTGTTAGCGTGATCTTAATGTTGTTCAACTGTCGCAGAAGTGAAACGACAAGATGGATTTAGCATAATTTATTCATCCCTTTTCATGAGGTTCATTCCGTAAGTATAACCGCAGATTCTTTAAGATTGTCCGAGCACCCACGCTAAATGAACCCTTGCGATATTTCTCCACATCGGTAAGTATTCCGTTATCGTTCTGAAGGGTAATTTATCGACATTTCGGGCCAAATTAGAAAGTAAAGTGTGGGGAGCATTATCCTGGGATAGGTCTATCGTGCGAATGTAAAATATAAAGAACTCTCGAAATTCGAATCCTCAAAATATAGAAGGGATATGGAGTAATGCGGCAGTAACATGAGAGCAAAAAGAAAGGCGAGCGGATGGGCTATTCCGGGCGATGTGAAGCGCAAATGTTGGCTGATAATCACAGGGAAGCCGGCATCTGCTTGTTACGGCGATAGTCTCTGCAGAGAAGGACCTCTGGTCGATCGTGACCCTTCCGAGTCACTCCCGGAAAGGTCCCTGCCACTTGAATTCGCAATAAGGGTGTGTTTCTTAGTGTCGCCCGAGGATTGCTTAAAAAAAGAAGGGTTCTCTGATAGTTTTATTGCGGTCGAGATGGAGTATTTGGTTACGTTTGGGGACTATCTCACCCCAGTGGCTAATCAACTGCTTTCTTTTTTTTGTATGGGTAATAATTGCGCGTATGAAAGAGTATACCCAAAATGTACCTTACCTGTTGAAAGCATTTGAATAATTCCTAAAGTGAACAATATCTTTTAAAGGGATTAGATGAAACATAAAAGGCTCCTGTCTAATGTATGTGTGGTTACGCATATTATATGGCTCACGAAAGAAATCAATACCTGCCTTAATAGTTATTATAAGATAATATTCTTGCTTCTCCCTTTCCGTTCATTCATTAGTTAATAAAAGGACTGGATTCTCGTCACCTCCATTATACCGGACGTGGAATGTGGCTTACTAGGAAAGATGAGGAGTGAGGTAGTTGTTTTTTATCCTTGCTGAGCCAAGTGCTTCATGTCAAAAGACTCCACGTATCTGCTGCACAGTGACAATTTGAATGGTATTTGTCTTTCTATTGAAGAAATACGGATGTGTGTCTTACTGCAGCAATGCTCATACCACAGTCAATGTCATCACAGCCATAAACATATTTGAGACCTAAGTAAATAAGAAAGACATTCATTTCTATTCTGTGCCGAAACTCGAATCTAAAATATCAAAATATAACCAAGATATAGAAGGACTTTTCTCCCCATACACATCTAAAATGTATCTTTTAAAATTTTAATATAATTTAAATATAAATGACTGTAGCTAATTAGCATTTTGAGATTATAGAAGTGAATTCAGTTTACTCATAAATATAATGAAATTATAAAATAGATGCTGGAAGACTTGACTTCGTGAGAAGATACCAATGAATAAAAAGACCTTTTTTAGAAATTTAACTGCAAGACCGGCTTCGAAAGCATGCTTCCATCTTAAGGTGTAGTTGGGAACACCCTTGCAAAACGGTCGTGCAGCACAGTTTCTGCGGAAGAGTAAAAAGTCTTTTTATTTATTAATAGTGAACTAAGCTGTTATTATGTATTCCTCACTATTGTAATGGTATTTGATAACTTGATTTTTAAAGAACTCTGCCAGACATTATTCTTTTGTTTCAAAGAAGCATCACTATGATAAAATATTTAAGCTATTCACTTCTCGTAGAATAATATTTTTCTGGGATGATAAGTTATTCTGCAAGTGTCGCAATGAGAGAGTTGAAGGCGAGAGTCGTCTTTTGCGAGAACGATATTCACCGCCCAAAATATATAAATGTGAAAACCCTTAATATGTAAAGAAATATTGGTTTAACTCGGCTCTCAGCCGATGGCAGTCTTTATTGAAACATCATAAGTGAATGTAAAGAAATGATTTTGGTACAGTATCGGTGGTTAGCTCGTTTAATTCAGTAGATTTTATCGTCATATTCGCCTAGTTTGATCGACTTTTATCCACAAATCTTTTTGGTGAGAAATTTTAATGTGTATTTCCATCTGATTTGAATATATTTTCAGAGAGTTTGCGTGATAATTATAGACGGACAACAAGATTGATTTAATGGCGATTTCGCTTCCCCTTCAAAGAGGTATGTTGACTGAATTGTAATTACGTAATGTATACATTGGAATCCGCCGGTGGCGTGTAAAGAGGAAAAAGTGGCTCGATAAAATAGCCGCATTCCTAAAGGCTGAGAGCGCGCGTTTTCTTATGTTAATGCGTTAAAAGTTAAAGGCGTTCAATAGGAAAGAATATGATATCATATAAATTATTATCATATATTGTTTTCAATCAAAGTTTCTCTTTAAGTATTACAAGAATGCCATATATATTTCCACAAATATATTTATGGAAGAATAAAAGGTCAGTGGTTGAGTTACATAAGTGCTCGATGTAGATTATCAACTTTTATTCAGCCTTTTTTCCGGAAGCAAATCAAAGATTTCTCTGAAAAATCACTATTATTTAACATAAAAATAACTTCTGTAACAGGATTTTCCTTTGTGGGGTATCTTTAGAGACTTTTTCCGAAGTGTTTGACTTTTTTTTCTTCTTCACTCAGAAGTTTCGTTTTTCTTTTCTATTTTATCATTCCATCTTTTTTCTATACCTTTTATTCTCTTCTGACACTGAAAATGGTTAGATGTAAGAGAAGACTATGTAGTCCCACCCTCGCCCTAAACAGATCGTGTTCTGTTCTATTTATCGGTGGCTATTTAATCTGAGCTATTATTTCTAGATCGAGGAATCTCTTGTGAAAGTTCCTCACTCTTGTATGTATTATCTTGTCGTGTTAAACGTAGCAGATAGAGGTCGTGGTAAATCCAAATTCTAATTCAATCTGCTGATTCCAGATTTTAATTCAATCTCTTTGTCAGATCTTAGGCAAATTTATTTATTTATTCATTTAATAGTTTCACATACAGTGATGGCATTACATTTACATTCACATTTTGGAGTAAATTCCAAATAACATATAAAATATAAGAAATTACCAGCTATATACATTAATGCATGCAGTAGAAACAAATTAACTAAACTGACTGAAATTATGTATATTGACAAAATAATAATTCAATACCTACACAATTAATTACATACGAATAGCTATTCCCCACATGGATTTGCCAGTGACTTGAATTGCATCAGCTACATCACTAAATTATGACACCGCGCTATTAAAAATTCCCACCCGTTAATTGAATCCGAAATCACCGGCACATTAGCATTCGTTATGGTTTTTCCCGCTCACATATTCATACAGTAACTGCTGTTGATAACCAAACGCAGCACCTTTTTGATCCTTCTGTGTGTGCTGAAATTTGTGGCAAAAATACATTAATGGTCTGTAGTGCGCTTTAATTCGGGTGTCCGAATTCATTACACGCACACATATTAATTACACTACGAATCATTGAATGGATTGATAAAAGCCTTGTTGAATTAAATGGACGAATATACAAATAACTGATGATGATAAAATTTAATAATATTTTTAAATATATATATATTATTGTTAATGTGGACAAGTATGCATAAAATAACTTCTTTAACTTTATGCTGATGCTGTCAACACCAATGTCAGTTGAGAGGGTTTAAACACCAAAAAGCTTTCAAAGGGCTTTCCAGGTTTATTTATAGGGTAAACTATTTGCAAAAACAAACATTTGATGTAAAATTCGATAACATTAGCTAATACTCCTCTTAAAGTTTTATTACCCTATATTTGCTAACAAAAATTCAGATCGTACATTTACATTTGATTGCAGCAGAAGGTTCTCTGGTTGTTTAACTATGACGTTTAACTATGACGTTTAACTATGACGTTTAACGTTATGAACCAAATCCACCACTTCAGAGCGGGAATTGAAATCTACTTTCAACTACTCGATAGGACATTATTATCAATATAAGCACGTGAGCGGTCGGCAAAATCACACGACCGATTCAATTCCGCTCTAGTCGTTATCTCAGATACGCTTTAGCACCAAAAACGTCGGAAGCCCCTGAAAAAAGCCTCTGAACCAATTTTACGACATAGTTAGGAAAAAACACATCTGCACAAACGGCGGGATTATGCCTTTTAGTGATGGCCATAAAAAGTGTCCATCGGAGTTAGTCCGGGCGATCTGCGTCATTCGTGAACTGCAGTTCTCCCGTACTTCCTGTGATGTGCTTTTTGTTTGCAAATCTGCAATGCATTAAATCAGTCACTTTTATGTCAGCGTGGTTTATCATTTCACCCTCTATCTTATCGCTTTCCTTCATTCTTCCTCTCTAAAACTTCTGTATTGATGAATAATCTATGTAACTATAGCAGTATTTGTATGAAAAATTTAATACTTGATAATTTTAAAAATTGATGTAATATTAGTACAGGAAATGTTCTTTATATTGACATCCGAAGGGGTGACTTAGTTGAAAGACATTGCAGAATAAAAGAAGCTTTATACTTTTCCAGAGGGACTTTAGTTCACTACCGGTTTCGTAAGCGTACTTATATCTTCAGGCACAGAAAAGACATTTTCACAGCATATATATTATTCACAGCATTTATGTATGTATTAAAATGCTCCATTATAGTGAACATTTTACTATACCACACAAAACAACAAACACACGACCATGGTTTCGTAGCGTGACTACATCATCAAGTTCACTCTAATGGAGCATTTTAATATTTTTAATATTAATAATTACCGCAAGATTACCCCTGAATCTGTATCGTTTATTTATATATATATAGCGAATTAAAGTCCCTGTGTAAAAGTACAACGTTTCTTTTATTCCTCAAGAAATGTTCTGGTAAGATAAGGAATTTTTCCACCGTCAATAAATGTATTATAGTAATTATTATACGTTTTCTTCATAAAATGTTCATGATCCAACTTATCTGCGCTTGAACAGTAAAATGACGATGAATAACACCGCGTTCGACAAATAGAGAAATCTTAGCCCAGGAAATGGTAATGTAAGAAACACTGCAAAATGCCACACAAAAACCAAAACAAAAGAGGCACTACTAGTGTCCACACATAAGCGTCATCTTTAAGAACGGTTGGTTTATGCTTATGCGTTTTGCATATTTTATATTAATTGAGATCTAATTTCCTGAGGAAAGTGGTTCCTGTTTTTTTTATTCTTCCTACCGGCATTGAATACCACAAATTAACTCGTCTGTCGGTTGATTATCATTGTAAACACCTATTCAAATTGGACCAAATTCAAAAACTTTCTTTCAGAATAATAAGAATAATTTCGTGGCACGTAATTGTGATATAATATCGAATGTGAATTCATAAAAACGCCACTTTTGTGATTACTATTCGAAGATAGAATCAATACATTTGTCTCCTTCCTGGCTCCTTGCAAATCGCCAAGTCTTAACCCATAGTCTGATATGTTCACTTTAAGTGCAGCCACATAAACAAGCTAGTTCATGAACTTGGAAATAGAAAGATAAGCCATGCGTATTTATGTACAGAGTGTGAATGAATTTCTGAAGCGAAATCGAAAAGTGATGTCTCTTTAAACGCTTCGCAGCAAAAGAAACACGAGTGGATTGAACGGAGGCGCCGGCGTTTCATTTGTCGTCGTTTTCCCTTTAGTGATTAGAAAAGACATCCGGCTGGTGTCGTAGGGTTGATGACCTGTGCTGGAAAGAGTCTCCCCTCACAAGGTTTCATCATCTTTTCATTTCTTTGCAAATTGACTCTCAGCCGTGATTAATTTGCTCCGCATGGACTAATTCATTTCTGTGACTCATCTCCATGGAGATATTCAACGAACATGACATTCCCTGAAAAGCGACGTGATTAATTCGATTTTAAGATCCGGGGTTTCGTCCAATCGTGTTTAAGTAACGTCCATTAGGAAAATCTCTCCGCGCATTTTACTCTATAAATACTCGCGTGCTCAACGCAAAGGAGGCTATTAATTGATTGCCAGTAAATTAATTAGAACAATTTAAGATTTGGGATATTCGGTAAGTAACGGTCAAATTCACAACATCTCCATACTTTTTGAGAGCTTTTCTCTCCGAAACGCATTTCTGACCGCGAAAACACAACATTATTGTAGAATGTGAAATTGTTATCCTGGACATAAAGTTTCGATTTTTTTATGCAATTTATTTTGTAGTCGACGTCTTTTAATGATTTATAATGCAGAAATGTCATCATTAACAATTATTATTTTTCCGTAAAGAATTTCTAAATTTGTCGAATTTTCTGTATCGTGAATCCTTTGGAAGGTAAATTTTTTACTTCACGATTAAAATTTGCAGTGTATTTTTATCGATAAACATTTAAAAAATAAAATCTATTAAATATCTTCCCTTATTTATTTCCAAAGGAAAATACCCTTTTCTCCTCTAGTTTCAAGACAAGACTACTTTCGGCCAGTTTCCAAAAATTAACATTATTTTTTACATATTTACAATTTTTTTAAAGAGATCGTACTTTTTAGTCTTCTTATCTAAAACGTCAGTATAATATTACAAAAGAAAAAATGTTAAATTTCTCATTATTTATAACTAACCTAACTCTATCTTTATAACCTACCTATTTCTCATTATTTTAACCTTGTCCGTTAATGGGTTAAGGATGAATATTCATGGTTCGTCATTGCATATCATGAGGCGACTCTATTTCTAGAATTGAAGAGATTTCGTTGGTTTTTGTTATGAAGATATTATTATCATTATTATAGAGCTCTTTACTCGGCGAGGTTAGGCCCATGTGGGCCTCTCTTACACCTAACCTCTGCAGTCATACATTTCACATAGAATTTCAGAAATTAAAAATTAGAATTTCAGAAATTAAAAATCATTTTGAAAAATACAGTGAAAAGTAAAGGATGGAGTTGCGGGGAAAAACTCCTCGGCTGAAGGCTTTCAGAGAAAAACCCACGGTGCGGGAGATATCGAATCGTCAAGCAAATGAGTTAGCCTCAAAAATGTTCTCCGTTGTGTTCATCTTTTGTTTATACCGCCCCAAATTTCTCACTATTACTATGAATATAAATTATTCACATTCTTAATCTTTAATTAATTATTAATTATCATTAGGAAAAAAGCAAAATTCTAAAAAAAAGAAGCTTAACGGCTTATAAAATTTAAATTGTTTGTATATATGAGCGTCAATATCTTAATCCCTTTATTATCATAAGTATATAACTAAATGCTTAGATCTTTTATGTAAAAGACATAATATTATGTACGAAAAATTTATAATTCATTGTAACTGTTTTCTGTGCAGCTGTTTGTTTACAACTATACTAAAAGAAATGTGTTTTGTTCACGACTGGTTTTTGAGGGGTTTCCTCCCGTCTTCGGGTGAATGTCGGACGAATTTTAATATTATTTTCTTACGCTCCCTCTACCGTTGCCACCTGGTCCACCGTAGAAGTTGCAACGTAATATTAAATAAGTAAATTAACATTTATGATAATATGAAACTATTTGCTTCTTGAAATCATTTGTCTTGTCTTGGCTATCGGCTTGAAAACCAAAAAGACGACCGAAATGTGGAGCTGACTGGATAAAGATTACAAAATGTATGTACCTCCAAAGTGATAAATCAATTCCTTGAAAATAAGAATTGTGTCTAACCAAAAATTAATGCCTTATCCGATAAATTTATCTTCAGAGGGACGTTTTTACTCTCTATTTTTTGAGCTTTCCTTCTCTTTTCAATTTCATCCTCATTTAATCTTTGTCCCAACTCCAAAGAGATGTATTGATACGACGACTTCAATGTGATGTGCGATGGAGTTCAAATCCCGTGACCGCTACGGTAGCCGAGAAGGCCTCTCATTAAGAGTGGATTACTCTTTATAAGAGTGGATTACATGCTTGTCTCATTATTTTAGATTTCCTTGATTTGTATGACGATGTTGAGTTGAGTTTAGGTAATCTATTTTCAATGTTAATGTGTATTTATGCAGTTGAAAATCTGTCACCAGGCAAAGCCTAACTGCAGTTAAGCTGTAATAATAATAATAATAACAATAATGATGAGCAAAAGGAAACCAAACGTTAAGAGAAGAACTTCTCTAAAGATGAATCTAACCCAACTTCGACTTCAACCGCAAAATCAGGAGAATATTTTCTCAGGTCTCCAGAGACCCGTGAAACACATTTTCGAAAATAATTTAGTACATTATTTTGCTGTGATTGATACTTAACGTACTCCTAGAGAATCATATTTAGAGGTAAAAATCTACAAAAATATAAACTTTAATTTAAATTTTAGGAACAGCATTTTGAGATTATAGAAGTGAATTCAGTTTACTCATAAATATAATGAAATTATAAAATAGATGCTGGAAGACTTGACTTCGTGAGAAGATACCAATGAATAAAAAGACCTTTTTTAGAAATTTAACTGCAAGACCGGCTTCGAAAGCATGCTTNTTATAATTTCAGAATTTGAAGACCCGCAAGTTGGTTTGATATATCGTCGAATACCGTCTCAAAGAAAGTAAAAATTAGTATGTAATTTCTGGAATATAAAAAATGTTTACTCTATCTTCTGTATAAACTATTGTCCTTATTCAGTATTCACTCATTTCTTACTTGGGTAATAAATATTCTTAGTAGAAATTAATCTCAAAAGTCTAGGTCACTTGGGACCCAGCTCCGTACTCGGCGTGAAGCTCGTACTCCGAGTGTAAAACACGTCCGAGGTGTGGTCGTGACCACGATATACTGTAAGATATAATGATCAATAGGAGTATTACAAATGTCATTGCTCCCCTGAAACCGCTCCTGTAAAGATGCAGAGAGGATGCTCTGCTGAATGTGCCACTGCGCCTCGACCGAGCCAGGTGTGATAAAGGGCATCTATGTTTCCTCGAAATTGTAGGAAGTTACTCCCAAGAAAATGCTGATTCGTCGAGACTTGAGATGAATTTTCAATTTAGCGGCGTGTCTATTCAGTTAACGAATCCTAACTTTAACTAAAATAATGATTTGGTTATCGTTAGAGAAAAGGAAGAAGGCATCGGGGAAAAGACGCTGACGAAGAATTGAAAGAAATGAGAAATATACTATGAAAACCCAATTATGTTGCTCGTGGGGGTCAAGAACAGAAATTGAAGTTAAGTTGAATTGGAGTTAGTTGTTGAAACAAAGGACTAATGTGGTTAAGTATTTGAGTCTTAACTGAGGAGTAAAATAATAGAATGTCACCTGAAGAGGCCTTCAAGACCTCACCGAAAACATTTAAGAAGTTTAGAGAAACGCACGAGTAGTTATTAACACAATTTGAATGCATATTAAGTACCGTATATACTCGTGTACGTGTCGATGTCGTGTATTGGTCGGCCCACCAGATCCTCACTCAAAATTTCCGTTTTTGACGTACCTCGCCTACAAGACGACCTTAGTTTTCTTCATGAATATTCATTAAATTTCGTAATGTTAATTTTAATTATAACGTGTGGACTCTTAAAAAATTATATTTTTAAGTGATAAAGTCTAAAAGAGATGTAATTTAACATTTTTAACGTCGATTAGTAGTAGTAGTAGTAGTATTGTTAACACTGCTTCGACTCCTTTGATCATTTCGCACGTACGCCCCCTCGGGGAATCGAACCCTGGACCGCTTTCACCAGACTCAAACGCGTTGCCCACTTGGCTATCCGGGACACTTAACATCAACTTTGAATTTTATAAGTTAACAATAATTTCTTATAAGTCAAGATATGACATTATGACAATGAATCTGCAAGCTTCAGATATTATGAATTTGTCCAGATTCGATCTCTCGAGTTTTTGCACTTATGTAATCGATATATTTTATCCTGACGATCCATTAGTCTTTAATTACATTTTATGCTATCTATTAATTGTAAAAGAGCTATTCACATATTTATTTATCCTAGTAGTGGCTAATTGTAAGTTGCCGTGTTTCAAAAAGACTTGGTTTGGGAAGAATTCGAACTTTTGACAGAGGAACTATCAGTAAAAATCAATCTAATGTCATACGCAGATGAATGTAGTACGTTGATATTTTAATGATTATTCTTTACAGAGATGAGCAGTAAGTGTCGTAAACTTGCTTTTTGTTTACACTGTAAATATGCTTACGGCATGCTATATAGTGTCACGTGAAATAAATATTTTCTAATTTTTAAAAAGTTGATGTGGAAGAGGTTCAGAATGCAACCCTATGTTAGTCATGCTGCTTCAGGAATTCACTAAATAAACGTTCTCCAAAAGAATCGATAGTTATCATAAAAGCAGAGCATTCACGTTCATTCGGATTACCATTTTGATAAGCGGATAAAGGAGCCGTAGATTGAAGCTGTTCGTAAGCGAAGAACAACGGGCTGTAAAATAGCAATTTTTGAGTACAAAGCACACGGTAGCGTCCCGTTTACTTTATTCGACCATTTTGCTAAAATGATATCGCAGAAGAAAAATTGCCCGTATCCTACGTCCTATAAAATTTGAACGACCTCGTAAAACGGAATTTTCTTTCACAAAATTCATTTCCGAGGATTTATGTGTATTGTCAATCCGAACCAAGTTAGTCTCTCTCTCTCTCTCTTGTTTCCCACGTTTCTTCTCCCTTTGAGAAAAATGCCTTCCATCCCACTTCCTCCACTTTCCACCACACCCGTTCCCACTCCACTCCGCACCCCACCTCACGCCTTCCTCCAAAATTTAATGTAAAACAGACTCGATTTTCGTCCGTGATTTCGGCGTCAGCTGCTATTATTTCCCTCCGTGATCGGATTAATGAGTGCCTCCGTGACTTGGTGACCTACTTGCCTCGCACGCCGTGTTTCCCAAATAAAGATCATCCCTCGGAATTAATAGAGAGAGAGAGTTAACCGCACGCGTGCAAAGAAGTGAACATCGCTTTCCGTAATTAATCGCGTGGACCGAAAAAATATCGGAGAAAAGAGTGTTGAGAACTACTGAAAGAACTATCTTTTGGGCTTTCTAGCAAGCATCAAAATGTTCTTTTCTCTCCATTAAAAATGTCGGTGATTTTTCATGAAAATGTTAAACATTTGAAAAAATTAAACTTTGATTCTCTCTCTCAATACACAATAAAAAGTCATTAACACGATTCCAAAGAAAACGCAAAATGAATAATTCGTTTTTAAAAGTTTTGGTTGACGAAGATGTGGCAAAAACACTTGAATCTCGTCTCCACTACTCTATATAAAATTTTAAAGAAAACAACTTTTTAATATCCACAATATATTTTCCTCGTGTAAAAAAATTGTCGCATTCTCCTATTCACGAGAAAAATATATTCTGTGGACATTACGAAATTTTTCCTTATTCTCTTTTTTTCTCTAAGTTTGTATAGAATAGTAGAAACGAGATTAAAGTGTTTTTGCCACTTATTTCGTTGCCGAAAGATGTCTGTAGGACGAAATTAGTTGCATTCTAATTGAGGCGAGATATAAATTCTGTTTAATTCACTATGTTCTATTTTTTGTATGGCACCGTTCCGCAAAGTTTCAGTTTCAGCAGATCAAATTTCTCTGTACAAAAATTTGTACAAGGATATGTATGCAAATAAAAATATGCTGCGAGGATAACTTCGTGTTTGTTATTATAATTTCAGAATTTGAAGACCCGCAAGTTGGTTTGATATATCGTCGAATACCGTCTCAAAGAAAGGAGAGCTAACCTAAGAATATCGAAAACACGAGAATTCATTATGCAGAGGAGTATAAAATTATCTAAGATTTAGATAAATTAATAAAATAAAACGGGAGAATCATTGACAGAAATCAAGATTCGAAATTACGAGTTAACCCTTTCTGCCACCATTTGACACCTTGAAT
Source organism: Ladona fulva (assembly GCA_000376725.2). NCBI lineage: Eukaryota > Metazoa > Arthropoda > Insecta > Odonata > Libellulidae > Ladona > Ladona fulva. Next base: position 325,932 of record KZ308269.1, read on the forward strand.
TTTTATACAAAACGTTTGGTTTATTCCCTTATTTTCGACTATTTTTTTCTGCTATTGTAAATAAATATTTAGTACGAAATTCTACTTTCTCTACTCTTCTTACTCTACTACTTTTACTAAAAGTACCAACACTGAATGACATGGGCCTGTACTGCATTGGGTACATCTTTGTAAAACGCTAGAAGGCAGAAATTGTTCGGAATCTAAAAGTATGAATCTTTGCGAATGCTAATCTTTCAGGAATCTTCTACCCACAAACTGCTTTTCGTACTATTCCGTTGTTTATTATTTCACACCCCATGCCATACGCCCTCAAGAGGTTTGCATTGCATAAAGAAACTGTGCAGAATGTCATTGCTACAGAAATTGACAATTCCTTTTAAGCAAGCCTAAACGAGGTTCCGCGATGTTTGTTCCAAATTTGCGTTTAAACTATCTGTATCCTTCTTAAACAAATCTCAAAATTAACGTTTTTGAAGTTTTTACAACTTGAGATACTTTCCACGCATCAGTTTAGTACCAATTTCAAGCTCTAAATTGCGAGTGTAAGCGCGCGTACTCTGGCGCCACTCGTCGGCAATTTCGCGAAATATTTGCTCCGTAGACATCAAATACGAGATTATACACATTTTCCCTTTAGCCTTAATAATTCTTTCCCGATGAATGCGATGAATTGAATCCTTTTCATATATTATTCAGATTAACGACTCAATTATTCCGTGTACAATTTACTCTAGCGTGCGAAGAGCGTGTCACGCCCATTCCTCTCGGAAGGAGTCGATGGTCGAGTTGTTTTAAATTCGCAGACTGACGTGCAAGAGCACTTGTGTGGATCTCGTGGAAGGAGGCGGTGATGAGGGAATGGGGGGCTCCGCAACTCTCTCTCTCTCTCTCTCTCTGGATGCTACCGCTCAAGTAACTGCAGAGCTCTCCACATGTCACGGCGAAAGGAAAGGACAGAGAGAAGGGAAGAGACGGATTCGACAAGAAACAAGCGAATGGAAGAAACAGAGAAAGGAGAGGAACTTGGAGGATTACTTAGAATTTGGTAGAAGGAGAGAAGATGATGCGCGGCTTAATTTATCGTGAAATGGATTTATTTCCTATTAATGGTTAATTAAGTGCAGTCGGTCACATTAGAAACGCGTGTGCTTTAGAGTATCGCTATTAATTCCACATGGATCCTTTCCTTTGCAGTTTGGATCGAATGCAATACATCAACGTGACGTCACTGCTGTTGTTGCGAGAGAATCCTTTTCCGTAAATAGTCCGTCTCAAACATTCGATTGGGGTAATAAAATATAAATCTTAGTCTTTATTTTAGCAGTTGTCCCGACAAGAAACTCAGATATTAATTGTAAAATATCTCTGGACTACTTTTTCCACATTCTATTCGTCACCCTGAAAACAAAATAATTACTAGACCTGTAAATCGTACAGCACGACCGAGGCTTTTCAAGGTAGCGTTCCTCTTCGACAACGTTTACCTTAAAAGCACAGAAATGTTGTTATGGCTTTAATGCATCACATGGAAAATAAACGACAGAAAATTTGCCTTCTATTTCCACTATTAGCAAGTGAAGTATGTTTTAAAATTCTTCATGAACGATGACAAAAATTATCATTTTCCTTTCAGTTTAAGCATCGTTGTTACTGATATGAAAAGTACGATTTTTTAAGACTTGTTGAATATGTATTCGTAAGTGGTGGTGGTGGTCGGTCTGACCCTTTTTTTTGTTGCTCATCGGCTTCAAGGAAGTTAAAAGCTAAAAAACAGCTTTAAAAAGCAAAAGAAGCATTCTGGTAGCGATGGTAGTTTGAGTTTTAACCCGATCTCCCTCGAGAGATGAAATGGGTTTTGAATAATCGAGGCTACGAAGAGATTTGGGAAGAAAAATAAGTGAAATTTGAAAAGTTTCTACAAAACAGGACGCTTAGGGTATCATTGTACATTAGTGTTTGGTCTTGAATTGGAGAAAAGAAGCGAACTCCCTCTTTCGGTAGAGAGATGAATCATTATCTCGCAAATTACACTGAAGTTATTCTAATCAAAACGAGACGTAGTGGTGTTGACATGAGATACTCGAAGGAATGAGGAAAGAAGGGAAGGCGAAGAGAAAGGAGGAGCGAAAAAGGGAATTAATAAAGAGAGGAAGGCAAGCGACCGGCAGAAGCACCAAAACAACTCTAAAGGACAGCAGAAAGCAATACCCGTATCTAAATCTAAAGCCATTCTAAGGCATCTTACTGGACTTCAGGGCCAGGAGCTCATCTCTAGTGTTGACTATGCAATAACACTTCACATTGGCCATAGAGGATATCTTTTCTACGAAAGGATCCGCACACTACTCTCTTATCCATTTCAATGGCGTAGCCAGGAGGGGGTACGTTGGGTCCTGACCCCCCCTTTAGGTGTTGATGAACGACAGATTATGAAACATTTCTACTTTCTCGTGTCTCCTAATAATTTATCTCATCCGAAAATACTGGAACTATAAGGAATTACCACATCTTGCAAAAGACTATTACCATCTCACCTTTGATTTGATTTGTTTAAAATCCCCATGTATTCTAATGGGAGATTGCATGAACTCAGATTCAACAATCGCTGGTTTGAATTAAACCACTAAGATTTTTAAATTTCCGTTTATTTCGTCATATTTTTCAAAATTTCGAATCAAAGACAATAATTCATGCCCTAAATAAGAATCTCCAGTATATTTTAAATTTAAATGCTTTCATCGAGAATAATAACTTCGCGGAGCGCAACCACGGAGAATTCTAACCACCACTCCTTAGAATTTCCTAGCCTTTTGATTGCTTGCAAACTACGGCTTTTTGGAGATTTTTTTTCAAAGCCCTAATTTTTTAACGCAGTCTTGTTTTTTTCCTTACAGATACGTGGAATTTGGGTTGCTAGTAAAACAAACACAGAGGTACTAGAGATGGTCGGGGAGGAGAGGGTTTAATTGATGTAATCAAACATCGACAGAGGAAATGGGTGGGTCAAATATTGAAAGGAGAGGGATTGCTGAAGAATGTAAATGAGGGTGGAATACAATGGAAAAGACAGAGGGGAAGACAAAGGCAAAAGATGTTAGAATACATAAAGGTTGGCTTGAGTTACCAATGAGCAAAAGAAATGGCGTTGAGTAAGGAATATTAGGGCCCAAGAATCTACAGAAAGGTAGAAAGCGTATGTATGAATACGTAGCTTGATTTCCATGGGTATTTGTTTCTCTTTAAATATTTAAAAAAGTGAAACCTGTAAGAGATGAAATCATAATTCTTTCGCCTAAATTTTTGAACCGTGTGGAATTGAACACAAAATACTTTTGTCAAAGTAACAACGAATTTAAATAGTTACTTTCTTATGAATCCTATAGTTTTAAACTTCTATCTTATCTGTAACATTTAAACATTTTCGCTAGTGGCATATGGAAGGGAGGGTATTAATATCCTACCTAATCTACCCTATTGTGCTCTATCATGTTCTGCGGAAAGTGACAGTATGTATTAGCGATTAAATCCTTGTAACGCATGGGCAATGCCTCTCAGAGATCGTGGTCGTTTTTATGGAATTACAATGTCTTCTACTTCGTCTAAAAGTTTTTAAATGATGGATTTATGGAAAAGCTGCCGTCGGTGATCTGATCTTCTCGTCCAGAATGATTCCCATCCGTGGGGATTTATCGTCGGCCTAACTCTTCTGTTGAACCTGAAATCTCCACTAAGGAAAACGGGCTACTCTACGTTGGACCATCTCCAAATCAGAGACTATCCACACTTCATGCCGATTCCAATCCGCGCGGAAATATCTGGAACTAATTCAAATAAGGGGAAAATGAGTAATTTCTTTAGATGTAGATGAGAATCCCCTCGGAGTTCTGTTTGTTAGTCTCTGCATTCTTTTCGCCATTCCTATTGTATCTCGAAAATGTTCTTTAAACGACACACTAATGTCTAGTCCCGACTTCTAGGTATTTTTGTGACTCCAGAACTCTAATGGATACCTATCATGAAATTTGGTCTTGTTCACCGATAACGTTAGTGAAACGCTTGAAAGACATAGCAACTCACTTGTTTATATTAAAATGAAGCTGCCAATCTTTGCACCAGCTTGATATATCACGTACGACGTTCTGTAGAATTGTCTTATCATCTTCTGACGCAATCTCTTTGTATATGAGAGTATTATCGGTACATAATCTAAGGCTGCTCTTTACATTATTCACCTAGTCGTTAATTTAACTAAATTAATCACTTAATGAAAGCATTAATCCATCGTTTTCAGGCCTAAAATAAGATAAAACCCTTTAAACCGGTCTTATTATACTCAAATGTGTCTTCTGTTGAGGTAATCATTTTTTGTTCTCATTCGATTTAAGTAATTATTTTTTTTTAGCTCGCAACAGCACGTGCCTGCAGGGAGTGCCCGCCCGCCATAATTGAAATTTATAATTTTTTAATTTAATCATTTTAATTTTTTCTTAAAGTAGCTTGACGTCATTTGTAATCCGTGTTTTTTGGAATCGCAGTGGCCTACATATCCATCATATTCCCGTAAAGTGGGAATAAGCCGGAGAGGCAAAAATGGTAGACAAAAATACCTGGTAATGAAATATATATATATAAAGAATATATTATAAAATATAAAGAGGTTTTAAAATGATAAATAAGTCATGTTACAGTGTGGCAAAGTGAAAACATGGAAATAGTGTCTCCTTGAAATCAGAAAAATGATTAACGTTAATTTTTATTTGGATAATAGTCAATATATGTTCATGAGATAAGATGATTTATGGATATTATCAAAAATTATATCAGAGAACTGTCAGAATGTTGGCGTGCAATTGTTTCACACTCCTTTTAAGGAGTTCTTGGGTTTTGAGTAAAATGGAAAAATGATTATGTGAGGAAGATAAAGTAAAAGAGACAGTAAATCTGAAACGTTGGGCTCCTTATATGTGGAATTTATGCTTAAGTATAAAAACTGCTTAAAAAGGAGAGTACAATCAACGCAAAAATGGATGTAGAAATAGTCCTGAAGACACTCCAAGGGAACAGGAAGCAGTTAAGAAAACAATATAGTAGGAAACGGTCTGAGTCAAAATTTCAATTTATAAATGAAGGTTGGCCTTAAATACGATAAAATACAGGCTTTAGGAAACGAAACGGTATGCGCTTGTTGTTATATATTAATGTATTGTTAAAGTATCTTGCCATTGAGTAGAAAGAATTTTCTCATTGTTCATGGACCCTTACAAGAAACATAACTTGGTGGCCTTTACTGAAGAAATTCCTGCAGCCAAGATGATTGTAATGCTTTATTTGTCTTTTGATACTTTTGAGAATGTTCTCGTTTCATAGGGTGTGGAGCAATAGGATCTATAAAACTATATGTAAAGAATTTCAATGCCTTTTGTGTATAGCTGTACCTACGAAGTGATTTATGCGACAATTGACGTTATTCCTCTTCGATGGACGTGATTTCCAGTTACTTGTTTTTGTTCGTTTCCCCTATGTTGGAGGTGATGTGTTCCTAAGGTGGAAAAAGTAAGGGACACGATAATCTAGGTTGTCCCAGGACGACTGTGAAATTCCAAATGGAATCGGGCTACGATAGGTTTGCGGTTATTCCTGGCAAATACCTTCAACTTCCCGTCCCACCGTGTTTGGGAAAGGAATAAACGGATAGGCAATTACCGACCGACCGGATGAATACGAACCACGGCACAGTACAAAATCATCTCATCCATAGCTGTGAAATATAACAACTACTGATGCCGAGGAATGAGGAGTATTGGCGTAAACCGTCGCTCACTCCTCATGCAGAGGTTTGAAAAGTGTTATTCATAAGCTCATCGTGCTTCATTTACGCGGACATTTCCACTCATCACATTTAGGTTCGTTGACGGCAACAATGTCAAATTACCTCACTCCCCATTTCGCTGTGTCGCCTCATACCCCCTCTTGAGTTCTCTAAAGCTAATGGTTGAGAGGGAAACAGCAGATGAATGTGCAGACAGTACAGGCGGACATAGCAAAGTAATTCATATGTAATTTTATTAATGGAAAGAAAGGCAATGGTTAGAATAAAATATCATATAGGGCTTTTAAGTAAATTAGATAATTATCGAATGATTTCGTATGAGAGCAAATTGATAGAAACGGATTGGGGAATTTCTAAGGAATAATATCGACAGAGTAGATTAATGTAATAAGGCAGAAACTCTCTGCCGAAGTCAATTGATTTCGTAAAAGGTCTTGAAAGAGTTCAGTGCCCTAAATTAATTTATGAAGGGAACGGCGAAATTGTATGGAAAATGGGACAATGATACCGAAGAATTTTCATCTGAATTAAGTTCTCCAGGTCGGATTTTTGGAAGATGGGAGGAATATGAAACAGAGAAAAATATTTTAACGCTCCATTCTGTTTATATAGTCTATAATGAAGATAACAGAAGTATGGAAAAGGGATTCTGAAAAGTAAATGCAGCTAATACAAAAATATTGTTACAAATCTTCCGAATGTAAAAGTAAATACTAATTTTTCTCTTTGAATTCTGTAAAGGAATTATAAGGAAAACTTTGCATTTCCTTTACAATTTATATTAAAGAGTTAAGGTCGCAGAAGATAAATTGATAATGGACACAGCTAATGGGATTTTGAAAAAGATTAATTGTTTTCGTGGTTCGGAGGGTCGTAATTTTAAACATTTAGAAACAAAAATTCTGTAAAATGTTACAAATATTGGAATAGGGAAAGGAGAAAGAGGTTCATAACACACATAACACAAGTATCAATAACTTGAAATTTCAGCTAAATGAGTACAGGAAGATTACAATAACTTATCTGTGAATCCTGCAGAATAGCAAAAAGACATAATCGAAGAATATAAGAATAATTTGTGGTAAAAGTACAAATCATTCTTATATTCTTCGATTATGGATTACCACAACACCTCGCCTGATTCTGTGAAGTTTAAAAAGACATAAATTAGTTCCAATAATTATGCGTTGATTTGTTTAGGAATGTTAAGCTTTACAAAATGAAATACGAAATGTAATGCTGTAATATTTTCAAAGGATAAAATGAATTGATGAAACTTAAAGGAGAGACAGGATACATAACTTTTGGGTCATTACTTCGACCCAATTTGGTAATTTGGCCCCCGGCAGGTATCGAGCCCGGAACCGCTTACATGAAAGGCCAACGCGTTACCAATTTGGCTATCCTCGACGTAAGACTGAATGACTATGCGTCTGTATTGAGACGAGAAAAAACGGTGGAAATATCTTGAGAGTTGAATGTAAATATTTGGAATCTACTATAAGAAGAGCGACCAAATCAAGTTTTTAAGCCAACCAAATGAAAGTAGCCTATAGCCATACAGCCGGGGAATTGCTAAAATGTTTTAATATATATCAGCAGCGAATTTGAAAACTTCAATCTTCACTTCAAAAGATATGGATTACTTGATTATGCTACAGCTCCAAAATAAGAAGAAAAGAAGTTTCCGTCAAAATGTACTCGTATCTTATTAGTTTTCTCATAAATCTGATGCATTATAATTTCTACTTTTGTCTTGTATTTTTATTGGTACCATCCACACATAATATTCCCTAATCAGTTACATTTCTGTCGTTTTCTGGTAACTTATCCAATTCCTAATGTCATCTAACATCTTTTGCCTCAGTCTTCCCTGCTCTTTTCTCCCTTGCATTCTGGATTCAATTATAATCTTCAGCAATCCCTCTCCTCTCAATATTTGACCCACCCATTTCCTTTGTCGATGGTTAATTACTTAGATTAAAACCTTCTCCTCTCCAACCATTTCTTGTACCTCTGTGTGGTGTTTTTCTATTCGCCCAACTTACTTTTCCATTCTACGCCATACTCACATCTCGAAGGCCTCTAATCTTCAAATCTACTCCTTTCTTTAGGTCCTTGTTTCACACCCATACAGCAAAACACTTCAAACCAAGGATTTCATCAATCTTATCAACCGCATATCCATTTAAATAGCCTATTTTACTTCCTTTGATTTACCCTCGATGTGAAAAAAGTTAGGCGAATACACCTTTCTTGTATATTTACGGCTTATGGTATAAATACCAAACCAGAATTATTTTAATCTCTTTTGACATTCTTTCCTCATTTAAAAATTAACACAGATTAGTCTCTACAATTAGTTGATTATTTTCACCGTGTATTCAAAACGTACGTTAGATATTTGTATTAATAAATCATATCCTTTGAATTCTTGTTTGTATATCTGCAGCTTACGTATCATTGTTGGCATTCCTTGGGGATGTCATTGGTCTGTTGCGATGCAAAATTTCAAACAGCAGACAGCGAATATCTGGACCATGACGTTGGATGCGCGAGGTTTTGCGTTGTCGCTCCACAAAATCACATCTCATGGCTATCAATGGCATTTGTGTCACAGAAAATGAATGACCAGGAATCGATGGATCCGATATCTGAATAATTTACGGCGCTTTCATGAGAAGGCGAAATTCATTCTCAGAAATGCACAAGTGTTCATTACGTTCCTACTGCCACTGCTGAAAGTTTTCTTTAGACTTGTTTTCGGTCTCTAATATTGGTTCACAGGATACAGAAAAATGTATCTTTTATTTAATTTTGTCTCAGTTATCTTCACGTTTTTATTTGCTGTGATAATATTAAAGCTGCCGAGGTATGAGTAATGCTGATGGAATAATGGACCTTACAGTCTGGTAGTCGCGTGTAATTTTACGAAAACGTGTTATGGGCTCCTGGGCTCGAACAAAAACCATCTCAGAGATGAGAATAGTTTTGCTGGGACTTTCTACCTCGCAGAAACACAATGCAGCTTCTTTCATAGCTGAATGTGATCTTTGAAAGATACAGGAAAACGGGTATGGGTGACTTTGCGCAAGATGATGCGCACCCAGGAAAAATCCCAAGGAAGAATGGACTTGAAAAAAGTCTGGGAGCTGTCAAAAGCTGGCAATTGAGATACCCATCGGGTTCGATTCCCGGTCCTGTCAGACTTTTTTCAAGTCCATTCTTCCTTGGAACTTCGAAAGATAACTTTCATTTTTGTATGTGATCTTTGAAAGATAAATTCCGTTCGAATGACTTTTATATTAATATATTTCGGTTCATAAATATTTCTTCTATTCCTGAACCTATCTGCAAAATAAAATCTATTCGTTATGATTATAACAACTATTGAATATCTTGAACTTCTGTTGAGTACCTTAGCTTCCCATTGCTTGATACTTTCAGTCTCTTTAAGGATCAACCATTTTCTAAGTATCTAACTCTCTGAAGTGGACTAATTTGTTTAATAGTAATTGGCGGAAATATTTGAAATAGTAAATAATGAAACACAAAATAGTATTAATATTGCGGTCGTAGATGAATTCGAAAATCCGTCCTGTAAAACCTTTAGAACTCAAGTGAAAATGGGAACCAGGGAACCGTGGAGAAATAAAATCGACAGTGGAGAGGATAATAAAAGCGGTAAAAGGGCGTGGAAAATACTCATAGGAAAAGAAAAGAAAGCGTAGAAACGAGTGGCGGAGAGGTGAAGTGGAAGAAAGGAAAGTCGAATCAGATGAGAAAGAATGAGATTCGTAAGAAGGCGTTGGGTTGGACACTCGATATTCCGCATCAGCGACAGAGCAAGGGTTAAAGAAAGTTACAAGAAAAATCGATTTAGATGAATTTCTTTTTCGTCGAATCGAATGTAAAAAGTGAAAGCTGCTCTGAAAGGGGAGGAGGACAAAACACGCATATATTGAGCACTAAGCACATTGTGTAAAAATAGTGAAATTTTTATTTAATTTGAGAATAATGTTTTCTAAAAATATTTGAATGATGGATGTAAAATCACGATCGGAAAAGCCACCGCTTGCTTCAAGGAAAATTATAATAACTATATTAGGTCGAGATTGAGAGTATAGAGTCTCTTCTCTTACTTATTGAGACTATATAGTCTCTTACATCCTACCCTTCTTCGCATAATATATAAATATTGATATTTGAGAAAAGTGCTCAGAAGATAACTACCTTGAGGGTTTAAAAATCTAAGTTAGAACGTAGGAAAAATACACCACAGCAGGGAAAACATCCACAAGATGGGGAGTTTGAAAAACCCACTGATAGTTAACTAAGTTTTAAGGAAAAGGCAGGTTAAATCACATCTGAAAAGCAAACAAAATAATGTATGTATTTTACTATCAATAGATTCTGGCAAGACTTTGTGGTAGGAAGCCATAACGAACTGAGAAAATGAAAACTAAAACTTCTAATTTCATTTTCTCAGTTCGTATATGTATATTATTTCATAACAAGTCATAGAAATAAAAAATTAGAAAAAACATGATATGCAAATACAACGGTTTTAAAATTAAGTATTATCAAGATAGCAATAAAAGTTCTAAGTGCGAATATAAGAAAAATTAAATGAATATTATATGAACGAAAAGAAATATATGAAAAAAATATAAAATATTATATGAAAATATACATATTTTCAGTTACCCAGATAATGATTTGACAATGAGTATAGTATAACCAATAACAATTAAATCTAAGTTACATAACAATTATATACATGTATAAACAGGTACATAACAATATATATAAACATTACATGGGACGGCAGACCAAACCGGGTATAGGGGTAGAAGAAGTAGACAAATATTGACTGTTTGAAATCTTTGTTCTCCATAGTGGAGCAAACCTGATGTTTCTCGGTGGTATTCATTCAGCGTAATACGAACATCCTCTTTGACTGCAATTCATTATTGTTTTCGTAAGTAACCATTTATGAAGGAATTCTGAAATTCCCTCTTTGTTATTCCACTGGTGGCATTTTCTACTTTTGTTTTAGAGTGTTATTTTATGCTAAAGACTGAAATAATAATGCTAGACGCTCTTCTAGCATAGTTATAGGTATAGTAGAATATATTTATGTTAATAGTAAAAACGATACTATATGTTCACAACAGTGTGATTAAGAGGAAATCGGAAGTCTTTTCACGCGAAGATGAAAGAAAAAATTTTAAATACTTTACTTTCAAAGGTGTGGATGAATTATTTCCACCATTCAATGCATCGTTTATTTCTACATCAGGAATTATTTTTTAACCGAAAAATTGCTGCAATTGGCAACACCGAGTTCCCTTACGGAGAAATGCACGGGAAATGAAGTTACATAAGAACGCGTACACTCAACTACATGTGGAATGCTCTATACTAATTTCCTTTGATATTCAGTGGTCCATTCAGTCTGTTAATTGCTTGGAAAAGACCGATATTGTAAGTGTCGCAGTTTAAAGACCATGAGAATTAGGAATCATAAAATCGCATCGATTCCCTTTTGACAAAAGTATCGTTACAACTATTGGTCGATAACTTACGAGTCCACGAGTTTATTTTGGAGCATACAATCGACTGGAAAGTTGTTCAGCGAACGTCAGTGTAATTGTATTATAGCGGGGAAGGTGCATAGGGAATATTATCAGCTGGCGAGAGGTATTATTAACGACATCGAGTCATTTATTGGCAGTCATAAAAAAAACCTGCGCTGCATTTAACATCATTGAAAGAGATCATGATTTCATTAAACGTGTGTTCACTCATTCCACAAAACTTCAAAAACTTGTCAGGATATATCCTCAGATTGTAATGAAACGTGTGGAATTTCCCTTTAATTAATCTGTCACTGATTATGGAATGTACGCCGTGTTTCCCTTTTCTTTTCTTATGCGCCAAAGCAAAAGGCAAGCAAGTGCTTTCCCGTTGTATATACGGCATGCTGCGAGATGACGGATGCAAACTGACTGAAATCTTATCGATTCTATGCGATATTGATAAATAAACAGTTCAGTCGAGGTAAAATCGTGAAACCTGCACAACTCAAGTAAAGTGTTTAGTCTATTATATTTAGTATGCGCTAGGCCACGCTAAGTGACATTTCCTCTTACTTATTTAGCTTCTATGTGGCTCGTAAGTAAAACTCGATGTGCGTCTTCATCAGGAGTACGTTCTTGCAAGATACCCAAAGAGAAACGCACGTGAAAAATCCTTACGAGACTAGAACCCATTCAGAGCGGCTGCTCAAACTAATTAAGCTATCTCGCAGAAATGCATTTATATTTCTAGAGAGCAGTGTTGGTTTATAGAAAGTAGTCTTCTTTAATAACCATTCATTAGTGTGGATAGATATTAATCTTAAAATAACGAAAATAGCGGAAAACGAGAAGGATATAAAAATGAAAAGATTGCTTTGTATTCATTATTTTGTATGAGACGAAAATGTGAATGCAAGAGGGATTTGAGGATGGAAATGAATAGGAGTCAGTGGAGCGATGTTTATCGGAAGAGCAATGGAGCAATGAGAGGAGAGCGTTTTTTATATAAATGAGGATAGAGATGTGGGATTTGACGGCAGATGTCGTTGCGCCCCAAGGGCCGCTTCATCTCGCACCCGTCCACCGCAGACGATGACATCGGCACCTTCCCTTAGTCCGGCCCCTTTAATCGCACATTAGCCCGCCCTTGTGAGAAAATGGGTGCGAAGGGTTTTCGACATCAGAATTCGAAATCCGAGAGCCCTCTAGAGGACGAGTGGCATCGAATCGAAGATCTTCTCTCTCGAGAACTCTCGTTCAGAACCTGAAAAGTGTATTGTGTATCAAAGGAATTCCATTCATTTCCCTTCTCTCTGTTGGACATTCTTTAGCCGAGTTTCTCCCTATGTTTCTGAGGAATGAGGCAATTCCCAATGAGAATCGAACATGAAAAATGCCTACAGGACTCGAACCTGGATCTTCCACTTACCGGGTGACTGCTGTAGCCAATTCAGCTATCGTGCCAGAAAACCTAGAAAGTGGAAGATCCGGGTTTGAGTCCTGTGAGGCATTTTTCACAACCGTTCTTCGATGGGAATATTCCTATGGGCACAGTTTAATGTTAACTTTCACACTTTTCCAGGATCTAAATGTCCTGCTGAAGAATATTTCGCTGACAAAGATTACATTCCTTAACCTTCGGATTAAGTTAACGAATGTTTTTGTTAATATACTTCTTATAATGCACTTCTTATAAAACAAATAAATCGTTATCAAATGCTTCAAAATAACTGCAGGGGCCTCCGAATAGCCATGTAGGCAACGCGTTCGCCTTTGGTGAAACAGATCCCGGGTTCGAATCCCGGTGGGTGCTTACGCAGGAGATGACGTCAGCTGTCGAAGTAGTTTTAACAGTACTACTACTGAACACTTGCGGAAGACAAAGGCTATCAATATGAATGCGAGAATTGTTCGACTGAATGCTTTTCCGATATTAATTAATGCCAACATTGACTGTTCATAATTATTGTCGTATATCAAAATAAGAGTTCCAATTTGATATAAGATCAAACGATACCTTTGTCAATGATGAATTCGTAAGGAATTCCTTGCGTAACTCATTCATTATCAGGATTCAATGTACAAGCAATGAGTATCTTAATGCTAATTCTATAGATTTATTTAATACCAATATCAGGCAAACAAAGCCTACTTTCCAAAATTACAAAAGAGTATGTGTTTATTCCCCTGGTTTAATGAGTAAAATGTGAAGTAATTTTGAATTTATCTTCAAGTTCTGTAGTAGAATAACAATTTAATAATATATAGTTATATCATAATTCTCTGTGTTTTACAGTGTTTAGTTATTTTATAATCACAATGTTATTGCTCATTTGACTTATTTGCTTATATTTCGTTGCAATATATTTTAATTCATTTTGTAGATGATTGATTAATTTTTACAATTTTCAATATATATGACTTGCAAAATATATTGTATTAGTGAATTTTGTGTAACTGAGATCAATATTGTGATATTTGTATTTAATTTATTGTATATTTTTAAGTGCAATGGAAAGAGGGCATTTTTATCGTATATCAATGTATTAAATCTAATATCCTCAAATCAACGCTTTATATCTGAGTAGGCTACAGGCTCGAATATATGAGGAGGTATTTGCAAAAGTGGTCTCACTTCTGAGGTATCATAGCAATAACAATATCCTTTCCTCCTAAGATCCATCCTTAAATGATTTCACCGTACTTTTAGGATTTATGAATCTTCTCCCTGTCACAGTTTGTACCATAGAGCGTCATACTCCACGTGACAAAGGATCACAGACCTTGAATATGACATCATGTAAGGGAGGTCCAACTAGGTAAAATAGTTCCTTCTTTCTGGTAGAGCAACAGACGTATCTCTCTGAATTACAACACAGGTGATCCTATTCTAACACACGGGAGTGCATGCGTGCTTAAAATGAAAATTACCGAAACATAAAGACTTTCTATTTCCTGTCTATCATTTCTCATAGTCACAAGAGGAAATGCACGTAACCTGAAATTGGTCTGCATCTTATGTGTCTAGGGCGAGAATTATAAGCAGTGCTGACAGCGCCGTATTTAAAATGTCAAGGCAAAAAACCTTTAACGGCAGAGGAAGAGGCAGAGGAAAATAACTTCCACTTTCGCATTCAAACTTAACTAAGCCCGTGGGACGGCTCGGTTTCGAGTGTTAGCGATGGGATGAAAAAAATCCCTAGCTGCGAATTCAAACGGAGAGCAAAACTGTTTAAAACTGTACAATTTCTCATATGTGAGTGAAGATGAAATTCATTTGAAGAAAATTACGCCACTAGAGAAGGATTCAAGAGCAGCTATGGTAAGTTTTTGGTTTAAACTTTGAATAACTTATATAATCGAAGCTGATTTTTATATGAAACGATCTTATGTAAAACGAGTTTTGCGGACCCAGAGATATACCTTAGGAGAAACAGAAAAGAATGTAGCCTTACCAAACCGGAAGCTCTATGAGGGGCATGGTCGCTGACGTTGACGCCATGCGGACGACGCCTCCATGCGGACAATGCCGCGATTCGGTCGAAACCAAAGTCGCCTTTCCTCTATGCTTCTCTAAAAAGGACAAAAAACTGCTCTGTGAGATAGCTCAATTGGTTATAGCAGCCGCCCTGAAATAGGGAAGTTCCATGCTCGTTTTCTGGTTTCGTAAGCCTTTTGTTTCTCTTTTTCTGTTTCTCCTTGGGAGTCTTATATCCTTCCTATAACTTAAAAAATAAAATTCCCTCATTATTATTTTTACTAAATGTATGACGAATGTGTCAATGAGCCGTATTGGCCAATACGTCTCATCAGCAGTCTGCATTCTTTTGGCATCTTTTATGCATATTTTAAAATTCGAAGGGTAAAGGGAAATCGTGTTTGACCTAAAAAGATTTTGAATACCGGTGAACGATGCAGCTTAGTTATCGCTGGTAGCAGTGGTTTAAGCTATAACAAGTGAAAATGTCGAGCGGATGCAGAATGCGAAGAAATGAATGACTGAAAACCATTGTGGTACATCACTAACGTGAATCAAAGAGATAGTTGTTTCTAAAATATGGGCGGAAACCGACGAGGTTCACATCCTTAAGGCGATAAATTAAAAAAAATCGATTTCCACACAAGAGAGATCCGTTTGCTGTTTTATTTGAAAAAAATACTACTATCTTTCCATTGCAAGAAATACTGGTTGAGATGACTCAAACTGATAAAAAATTAATCATCCATCAGGAGTAGGTATGTGATTTATGAATTTGAAATTGCTGAATTGTAAGAAAATTAAACAAAAATTAGTTTTTAGGCGCATTGAATGAAATCGGGGCATACTGATTATTTCGTGAATAAATGCACCGTCCTAAATGTAGTTGCAATTTACGAATGTGTTTCTACAGCTGAGGTCACATGCACCTTTGTGGGACACCTCCGGGAATCGAACCTAGGACCAAGAACCAAGTTATTACCAACTCGTTACCAAGAAGCCCCTCCCTTCTAAAAAAAAAATAAATATGTTATAAGTAAACCAGTTGAAAAGAAAATAATCCTACAAAAATTATTGCCCATTTATTTTACTACAAAAGTATTTTTATCTCAATTTATTCTTTCATTCGCTCTGCCATAGGTTTGGTTGTTTTCAACATTATTTTTTACGAGGTCTATTCAAGCATTCCTTAACAACGTGAATGTATTGTTTGTTTGTCTGAAATGATCCTTCTTCAACTACAAATATTGCTTCGACTTAATTTTAGGATGTTATTTTATTTATTTTTATATTCATTACTTTAAACTATTTAATTTATTATTTTATTCATTATTTAATTTAACATTTAGCAAATGTACTATCTACGATACTCTCTGTTAGGAGTACTTCAAAATTGTTATATTTGAAGAACAGTTGAATAGCTAAATCCGCATTAGCTCGATTCTGTAATAAAAAGTTCATTCTCTATCGGTTGTCCTGTTCGAGGTATTATCGACGAATTTTAAAATCTCTGTTAGTTCGCAGGAAAACGGGTTTTACGCAAGATGGCGCGCACCCAGGAAAAATCCAAAGGAAGAATGGACTTGAAAAAAGGTCTGACGGGACCGGGAATCGAACCCTGGTCGGCCGACCGGCATTTGGGAGACCCGGATGGGAGACCTGGTCCCGTCAGACCTTTCTTCAAGTTCATTCTTCCTTGGTATCTCTATTAGTTACTTAAAGGAATTTTAAAGTTAATGTTTAAGTTCTCTCGACTTACGCTCAATCCGCTGCTTTTTTTAATAATACATACCTTCGTACAGAGTTCACAAACCAAATCTATACAATTAGAGAAGCTATAAAGAAAAATCTAACGCATCGATAAATACTGCCACTCTATAACTTTGGTATCAGAAGAACAAGAACTTATTTACCTGTTTTTTCGCCACTTTATGAATTTAATGGGAAAACATTTCGCATCGAATTTACATTCAGAATCAATGAGTTGAATTCAAAATTTATGTTACGTGCGCAAATCATCTCTCTGTTTTGTATAATAAATACTTACCCTTTCATATACAAGGATATCGGTAGATAGTAAGGGGTGTTGTCAATGCTTTGTTTTCTGCGTGGGTAGCAACGTAATAAGATAGGAGTAACGTCATCATAACAAGAAAGTTCTTCGATAAAATTGAAGGGGTAGACCGAATGGCAAACATCCTCGATCATTTATTCAGCAAATAACGGTATCTGAATGAGGACTGAATATTTATCGATGCCAAATTTCCCTCTCAGATGTCGTTAACCGCTCGTGAATGTTTTATGACGGTTTATGATGATTTTCAAGTAAATATCAACAACGGCCCTCTTTCGTTGTTTTCAATCTCTGTTATTTTAGTCTGATAACCTCTGGAATAAGGGAGGAGGCGACTGCAAGCAGTTTCCTTCAGTTATGTACTTTATTCCGACGCAGTTTTCCACTTTCATGATAACGTGTGCTTGCCTGATTTTTCTTTGATAAGCAGCTCCAAGTTTCCTTTCTTTCTTGTGTATTTTTCTTACCTGAAATTATTTCGATCAGTCAGAGATGTATCGATTTGAAGGAACTTTTCGAACTTTGTTCAGGATACTAATTTACTGATCTTAAATTTTGGTTACATTTGCAAAATTTTATCTGACACTACAATCAAATTAAAAAGCTGATGATAATGGTATATTTTATCGCCATATGCTTAAATTCCCAAATGTTTTTGATTTATTCCTGTATAACTGTTACTTAATATAGACACGGAATCACTCACTATTGCTATCAGCTCAAGCGAGAAATTGCATTTGAGTCTAAACATTATTAAGAAGAGCCTCTGAGTCGAACGGAGTGCAGCCTTAAGTAGTAACTTAGAAGCTCCTTCGTGGTCAAAATATCGTTAATTTAATTTTAGGGATAATTTTCACGGAAATATTAAGTTGCGTAGGTTCCAATTAAAGATAGTTTCACTATGAAATCAATGAAATGAACTTTGTGAAAAGCCATGGTATGAAGGAAGAACACTGTGAATTTCCACAATTATTTATTTCTGTGACCAGCTTCGCTTTCGTGGAAGCATCTTCAGGTAACAATCCAATTATACGCGGTATATATACGCTTAATTGAGAGCGGAACGAGGGTGTAGGAAGGAGGAGTGAAGGTAAGGAAAGGACTGTGAGGGGCGAAGGGTTGGGAAAAGTATGCTTGTCAATGAGCATACATTAGGTTTAGAAATTACTATTTTATTCATATTATTGGAAAAATAACTCTTCTCATTGTCCCTGGCTAAAATAGGATTTAGTTTCCAGCACTGCATCTACTTTGGATTTTATTGATGTTTATTCTTCTATCTTAAATATTAATTAACTCGTATCGTGTAAAAATTTAAAACCGAAAACGTTTTTATATTCACATGACTTTGTATTTCTTATTTATACGAAATATACCTTTAACATGATCAAGGAAGAGTAGAGCCCAGGGTCGAATCTCTTAAACTATTACTTTACTCTATATTCATCTACACTTTCACTGTCTACGTTTTTATGCTTATAAAATTGGACATACCTTCCTCTATAACGCAAAATTTTACTACCTTATTCTGGCATGATATCAATCATAGTTAGAGGGCATACGTAAGATATGGTTTGATTAATACCAATTATATTAAGAGGACGTGAAAAAAGAGACCGGGAAAATGGCACGAAAAATGTGAAATGATACCCGAAAAATGAGACTTTGAGATCCGGGTTTCGTAAGCCTCTCCCACGCCCGTATGTGTAATCTTTATTTCCTTCCCTTTCCCTGTTTTACTCGTAGTTTTACTATATAATAGTACTTGATATGAAGTAATGCCATGCGTATAATGTGCGGACATTTGTTTACGTAATCTGTTCATTGAAGATCATAAGAACATTTTCCATCAGTACTATATCATTGCTATAAATATCTTGATTTATTGTTTAAATTTTAAAATTTTGGAGTTTTACAAAGTTACCGAATGCTTTAACGTACTACAGTAGGTGTATTTCTTACTTAAGGTCAAATTCCGTTGGTATAAGAAAGTAGACACTAAGAGTTTAGGTTAGAGAGAGATGACATTTCACCTTCGACTCCTGTGGAATGTGCGGTGAGTATATGAGATCCAGCGGATGGAACGTATACGCGAACTCGAGAAAGTTCAGCGCAAGGCGATACGATTTGTTGGAAAGTGCTACGATAAGAAAGCAACCGTTAGGAAAATCCTCTCAGACGCAGGTTGGGAATTCTTAAAAGAAAGGAGATTAAGATGCGATTGTTTGACAAGTTTAGCGAAAGTACTCACACAGAAATCGGTATTATGAAACCCCCTTCTGCTATTATAAATATATATCAAATAAGAGAAAAAGATGCGAGGAAAAGTCGTTTTAGGGACTCATTATTTCCGCGAACAATACACGACGACAATAAGATAAAGTGGTAACTCGAACGCTTGCTGTCTACACCCCCTGCCACACGCCGAAACTATACAAATACTCTACGGCTTTGTGGTATTTAAGTACATGTAGATTAGAGTAAGTGAAATTGCACCGGGTAATCGCGGTAGGTGAATTATGAAATCGTGGTGACTTTGACATTGCAATACTAGTATTATACTATAAATGTTTTGCACATTTTGCAATGTTTTAGGAGTTACGAGAAAGACAAATCATTGTTAAAGATTTCCCTGTGAATATTGTACATGACTTAGTTGTCTTGTATTTCACACTATCTCGTTTTATCTTTCAATTACGTGGCGTGAGAATCAGTTGTGACGCTCATTGAGCTCAGTACTCTTAAAATCGCGTACATCGGAGCTCAAAAGTTGGTCGGAAGTTTTTTCTTAGAAAAACTCGGTAGTATGTATGAGAGTTGCTGTTTCTCTTCTGTACTTTCTCCTCCTAATTAATTAATTCAACCCTTAAACACCCCTCCCATTGTTCCCTTTCTCTCGTTTCCCTTCCTATCATTAGTTCTATTCTCAGCCCAAGTTTACACATCTTAAACTTCATTATATTCATCTTGTTGATGTAAGAATCTTCAGCCGTCGACGTTTCTTTTGACGCAAAACATTCCGCAACTTTCTCATTGAACCTTTCGTAATGTTTTCAGCAATTTTGTTTTTCCATTTTTCATTGCTTTCAGGATCGACCAAATTTCGTAATTACTTCTAGACCTTTTAATCCACACGTCACCGTGGCAAGAGTTTGATGAGAAATGTTTGGATAGTTTGAAAGATATTCAAATGTATATGTGAATTGTCGATTGAATACAATAGGGATTATAATGTATCAATCTTCGATGTAAGTTTTTTCTTGAAAATAAATGAATTTACATTCACTTGCAGTATCCGTTACTGATTTTTCAGTTGCACAATTGAAAAGGAAATAGCCTGCCTTTAGGCTTATTCATGAACACAGCGATATCTGTTTATGAACATTTAGGCTATATCAGTGGAAAACGTTTCCTTGGATATTGAGTTACCATGGTGAGGTTAAGGACCGAAAGTTTTCATTCGTGTTTTCTTAATAGAATCCTATTTTAACTCGACTATTTTGCTACTCATTCTCTGTTTCGGTTCTCGTTATAACAGCCTCCCACCCTTCAACGAATATTTCATTTCTCTGTTCCCACAATAGCTATATAATCAATTAATAATTCTATATTTCATTCATTTATAATTGTGAGGACAGTAGGGTATATTCCATGTGATTAAAAAATCTCGACAAAGGACACATTGATATTTAATGTAACTTTCGATATTAACAGATTTCAAGGTCTAAGGTGATAGATTTAACTAGAAACTTCTTCTTGGAAGTGTCCCGTCTTCCGAAATTCTTGCTTCCGTTTTCAGTACGGTTGTTCCAAACAGGTAGCTATCTCATTGTGGGTCACAGAGTACTATGTTGTGGACTCAAGACACGTCTCTTTTGACGGGCTCTATTTTCCTACGAATTATGTATCGGCTGTTCGGTTCGTGTAGACGGAGGGCGTGTATCTTAATTATTCACGGTCATCTGCCGTGAGATCGACGCTCGTTAGACTAGAATTCCCGAATCGTGGGTGACATTTAAAGATTACGATTTAGAGGACTCGTGGAATTCATTTCCGAGTGACAACTTTGGTGAATTCTTTGAGGGAGACTCGTGTTTCTATACTTTCCCACTGACATCCGAGAATTTTGTATTGAACTACAGCAAAAAAAGATGACTTGAGAATCTTTCACCTGAATGTACACTTTAATTGTGATTTATGCTCTTCCAAATTAATAAATAATTACGGCACAAATTATTATTATTATTTCGTTCTCGCCACAGATTTCTGGCGCTTTGGGAACAGACTGCTGTCAAGTTCCATAAAATTATAAAGGTTTCATTTAAAAACGATCTAATTAAGTGGCAGATACCTAGAATCACAGACCATTGAATTAAATATAAGTTAACTTCAGAGTTTAATTTTTCCAAACTGGTAGTCAGTTTCTTTGTCACTACCCCTGCTGCGGATATAATTATGGGAGCTATAGTTATATTTTTTAACTTCTACTGTTTTTTTATTGCTATCGCTTACTCAGAGCACTTGGTCATTTCTCTTAAGTAAGTGGTTTGATGACTGGAGTTGAGAGTTATTGCTATGTCAAATATCATTATCATAATTAATTCTATCGTTGAGAATTATATCTGGCCCATTATTATTATTATTGTATTTATTAATGCGAGATTGGGACTAAAAAGTCTCTTCTTCTCTCTTACCTGTCGTCAGAGATGTTAATAAAAACATTTGTAAATAGATATAGAGAAGAAAACTTTAGAAGGATTTGTGGACGTAGAAAACCTAAGTAATATAATGAAAAATTCTCCACAACAGGAAAATATCCATAAATAAATGAGGTGTGAACACCTGCGCAAACCTACTGATAGTACAAGCTAAGAGAATCGAAGGAAACTCAAAGTTGTAAGTATTAGAGAAGCTTGCAAATTATGAAGGACAAGAAAAAGGCTGCAATAGTTTTGCGAAGTAAAACTTCAGACTTTTGATGATGTTTGAGGTTTTATTACATTATTATAACCATCATCTGCACCTGCATTAATTCCCTATAAGCGGTGGAGTGTGGGAGGGGCTTTTGATGATACCGTTCACTGTAACTTCTATTACATTTATCTTATTGTTTCCTGTGTGGCACCTTATACTATGGCAGAGGAAGAGGCAGAGGAAAATAACTTCCACTTTCGCATTCAAACTTAACTAAGCCCGTGGGACGGCTCGGTTTCGAGTGTTAGCGATGGGATGAAAAAAATCCCTAGCTGCGAATTCAAACGGAGAGCAAAACTGTTTAAAACTGTACAATTTCTCATATGTGAGTGAAGATGAAATTCATTTGAAGAAAATTACGCCACTAGAGAAGGATTCAAGAGCAGCTATGGTAAGTTTTTGGTTTAAACTTTGAATAACTTATATAATCGAAGCTGATTTTTATATGAAACGATCTTATGTAAAACGAGTTTTGCGGACCCAGAGATATACCTTAGGAGAAACAGAAAAGAATGTAGCCTTACCAAACCGGAAGCTCTATGAGGGGCATGGTCGCTGACGTTGACGCCATGCGGACGACG
>KZ308269.1:348603-380330 GCA_000376725.2 Ladona fulva
CTATTACTTTACTCTATATTCATCTACACTTTCACTGTCTACGTTTTTATGCTTATAAAATTGGACATACCTTCCTCTATAACGCAAAATTTTACTACCTTATTCTGGCATGATATCAATCATAGTTAGAGGGCATACGTAAGATATGGTTTGATTAATACCAATTATATTAAGAGGACGTGAAAAAAGAGACCGGGAAAATGGCACGAAAAATGTGAAATGATACCCGAAAAATGAGACTTTGAGATCCGGGTTTCGTAAGCCTCTCCCACGCCCGTATGTGTAATCTTTATTTCCTTCCCTTTCCCTGTTTTACTCGTAGTTTTACTATATAATAGTACTTGATATGAAGTAATGCCATGCGTATAATGTGCGGACATTTGTTTACGTAATCTGTTCATTGAAGATCATAAGAACATTTTCCATCAGTACTATATTATTGCTATATCTTGATTTATTGTTTAAATTTTAAAATTTTGGAGTTTTACAAAGTTACCGAATGCTTTAACGTACTACAGTAGGTGTATTTCTTACTTAAGGTCAAATTCCGTTGGTATAAGAAAGTAGACACTAAGAGTTTAGGTTAGAGAGCGATGTCATTTCACCTTAGACTCCTGTGGAATGTGCGGTGAGTATATGAGATCCAGCGGATGGAACGTATACGCGAACTCGAGAAAGTTCAGCGCAAGGCGATACGATTTGTTGGAAAGTGCTACGATAAGAAAGCAACCGTTAGGAAAATCCTCTCAGACGCAGGTTGGGAATTCTTAAAAGAAAGGAGATTAAGATGCGATTGTTTGACAAGTTTAGCGAAAGTACTCACACAGAAATCGGTATTATGAAACCCCCTTCTGCTATTATAAATATATATCAAATAAGAGAAAAAGATGCGAGGAAAAGTCGTTTTAGGGACTCATTATTTCCGCGAACAATACACGACGACAATAAGATAAAGTGGTAACTCGAACGCTTGGTGTCTCCACCCCCTGCCACACGCCGAAATTATACAAATACTCTACGGCTTTGTGGTATTTAAGTACATGTAGATTAGAGTAAGTGAAATTGCACCGGGTAATCGCGGTAGGTGAATTATGAAATCGTGGTGACTTTGACATTGCAATACTAGTATTATACTATAAATGTTTTGCACATTTTGCTATGTTTTAGGAGTTACGAGAAAGACAAATCATTGTTAAAGATTTCCCTGTGAATATTGTACATGACTTAGTTGTCTTGTATTTCACACTATCTCGTTTTATCTTTCAATTACGTGGCGTGAGAATCTGTTGTGACGCTCATTGAGCTCAGTACTCTTAAAATCGCGTACATCGGAGCTCAAAAGTTGGTCGGAAGTTTTTTCTTAGAAAAACTCGGTAGTATGTATGAGAGTTGCTGTTTCTCTTCTGTACTTTCTCCTCCTAATTAATTAATTCAACCCTTAAACACCCCTCCCATTGTTCCCTTTCTCTCGTTTCCCTTCCTATCATTAGTTCTATTCTCAGCCCAAGTTTACACATCTTAAACTTCATTATATTCATCTTGTTGATGTAAGAATCTTCAGCCGTCGACGTTTCTTTTGACGCAAAACATTCCGCAACTTTCTCATTGAACCTTTCGTAATGTTTTCAGCAATTTTGTTTTTCCATTTTTCATTGCTTTCAGGATCGACCAAATTTCGTAATTACTTCTAGACCTTTTAATCCACACGTCACCGTGGCAAGAGTTTGATGAGAAATGTTTGGATAGTTTGAAAGATATTCAAATGTATATGTGAATTATCGATTGAATACAATAGGGATTATAATGTATCAATCTTCGATGTAAGTTTTTTCTTGAAAATAAATGAATTTACATTCACTTACATTATCCGTTACTGATTTTTCAGTTACACAATTGAAAAGGAAATAGCCTGCCTTTAGGCTTATTCGTGAACACAGCGATATCTGTTTATGAACATTTAGGCTATATCAGTGGAAAACGTTTCCTTGGATATTGAGTTACCATGGTGAGGTTAAGGACCGAAAGTTTTCATTCGTGTTTTCTTAAAAGAATCCTATTTTAACTCGACTATTTTGCTACTCATTCTCTGTTTCGGTTCTCGTTATAACAGCCTCCCACCCTTCAACGAATATTTCATTTCTCTGTTCCCACAATAGCTATATAATCAATTAATAATTCTATATTTCATTCATTTATAATTGTGAGGACAGTAGGGTATATTCCATGTGATTAAAAAATCTCGACAAAGGACACATTGATATTTAATGTAACTTTCGATATTAACAGATTTCAAGGTCTAAGGTGATAGATTTAACGAGAAACTTCTTCTTGGAAGTGTCCCGTCTTCCGAAATTCTTGCTTCCGTTTTCAGTACGGTTGTTCCAAACAGGTAGCTATCTCATTGTGGGTCACAGAGTACTATGTTGTGGACTCAAGACACGTCTCTTTTGACGGGCTCTATTTTCCTACGAATTATGTATCGGCTGTTCGGTTCGTGTAGACGGAGGGCGTGTATCTTAATTATTCACGGTCATCTGCCGTGAGATCGACGCTCGTTAGACTAGAATTCCCGAATCGTGGGTGACATTTAAAGATTACGATTTAGAGGACTCGTGGAATTCATTTCCGAGTGACAACTTTGGTGAATTCTTTGAGGGAGACTCGTGTTTCTATACTTTCCCACTGACATCCGAGAATTTTGTATTGAACTACAGCAAAAAAAGATGACTTGAGAATCTTTCACCTGAATGTACACTTTAATTGTGATTTATGCTCTTCCAAATTAATAAATAATTACGGCACAAATTATTATTATTATAAATATGTGCTTGTGTAGATAGCATAACTTAAGTATAAAATATAATTGAAAATTAAATCAATGGTGCACAAAAGTAAATCTAGGAAGCAAGGAAAATAGCTGAATGAAGTCAGTAATCGTAGTTGCATAATTTCATTGATTATTCCGTAAGTAATTCGAACGATACTTTGAATAAAGGAAAAATAAAGGGTGATAAGTTCGGGTATTGGTATGTCCACCGACATCCAGCTATCAAATTCAAGGAAAACCATTCGAATGAAACTTACTGGTTAAATGAAAGAATATGGCAGAGGAATATTATATATTGGCGTTCGATGGTTATTGCAAATATCAAACTGCAATTCTGTTCCAACAAGTATAAAAATACTGGTTGTGTTGTCTTCGTTGTGTTGGAGATTGCTACACAGATGCCTTAACCAGTAATTTATTTATACACACAATTTCAATATTTGCTGTCTTTCCTAATGTGTAATTCAAGATGTCAATTTACAAATACAAAAATAGTTCTAAATATATACGTTCCAATGATGAAATGGAACGAAATGAGTCGTCAAGAAAGTATCACTTGCAAGCTTGCAATATTTATTCACAATTTAATCGATTTAACGATAGATTCGCTTAAAGTAGTCGCCGGAAGCGTTGCAGCTTTAGCTGACGTAAATTAATTACTTTTGTTGAAATGCATCGGTGTTAATAACATTTTTAAAGGTAAACATAGAACCAATAAATTTGCGTCATAACACTCGAAAATTTTCATCATCCAAAGTGTAAACAAATATGATAAATGACTGTAACTCGTAGTCAGGTGTTTTGCTTGTCGGCTGCCTTTACAAGGACCTCTAGCGGTGGTTGGTGCCACTATGAGGACCGCCACTTGCATTGCTCACAGAAACAATCCCAAAGCAGTGTGGAAGAGACCGGCATGGTTGTTTAGAGGTTAGATAACTTGCCCAGAAAGTGGGAGACATAAGTTAGAGTCGTCATTGGAGCAGTCATATCGCTATTTTTCACAACTGACTACCCTTTGGATTTAAGGCACTCACCTCTTTGTGCAAAGTTAACCTTTTCTTGTTTTCCATCATCACATATTTCGCCTGCCACTAACTCTATTGGTGATAACCTTCCCGCATTGAATATTAAGCCGAATTCTTTGATGTCGATTACTTTCCGATGGAATGAAAATAAATCCTTTGTTAGTCGAAAGGGAGAGAGACGTAGATATGGGTGCGCACTTTTCGAATTCTGTAGTAAATGGAGAAGCGGCTCTGAAAATGGCAGCACACAGCAAACACGAAATCAGTTTGAGGGAACGGACAGATGGCGAGAGGATAGAGTGACGGAAGGACAAAGGGCTAAGACGGAGAGAAAAGGGTAGAGTGGTCAAGGTAGAATGAGGGAACGAGCAAAATGGTTTTTGCCACCCTCGAGGGCCTACCTCTGATTATTGAGCCGCGTTTCCGTGCGAAAATCGACACGAGCATGGAAGATGCGGTACTACTCACTTTTATATCATAGCCTGGTACGCAGCCAAAGAAAATAATGTTTGCCTCGTGTACGATTCATTTCCAGGGATGACCTACTTGAAACTCATTTGGCCGGGATGGAAGTGAGTCATTGTTTCCTCGCCTTTTAAAACTTCATAAGGAAAATGATTCTGATAGAGTAATAGTTATGATATTGGCATCTACAATTATATTGTTTGAATGTTCCAAATTGAATTTAAGTCCGTTTGCTTATATAAAAAAATTAGATAATGCTGATATAAAATCTGAACAGTATCTTTATCACCTTTTCCGAAATTATTGCTTTGGGTCCACTGTTTATTTGGCTTGATTCGAACGAAAGTCCCGAGAGCACACCGGTCACTCTCCTAGCCGGATTTACGGGACTGATTTTATAAATACTTTAAGGCAATTACATAAATGCATATTCATGAATTGGTAATAAAAAAGAAATAAAAAGGTTCCGTAATTTCCAATGATGACCGAAAGAGGTCCAAAATCGTCCAATTACAATATTTATACAATTTATATAAAACAGATGTATACTTTTTCTGTGGAAAAATTATACATCTGTTTTATATGATGAATTTCCACAATATCACGGCCTCCTCTGTAGATTATATTTTATATAATTTATTTTTCGATAAAATGGAACTAATTTATCTTTGGAGAAGTTCAAAAATATAATATTTTCCCCACAATAAAAGACCACCCTTGTCTACACATTACACAGTAATTTAGACCCATATTACAAAAATTGCTGGATTGAATATAATCTAAATAAGGTGCAAATTTGAATGTAATCAAAAGTAATTCTGTAACGTGGATACTAGCCTAGATATTTCAGTGTTATTTATGAAATGAAGAAAAGATGAAATGTAAACGGGGAAAAGTGATACTTATAAAGATGAGCGAAAAGTAAACCCATAAAATTATTACGAGATTACATTTGTATATTAGAATAATTATGTTTATACGTCTGAAGATGAAAATGTAAATCTTTGGAAATGGAGTACATTGAAGGATTAAATTAAGTAATCTACTACCTTGGCTTTCACTTCGTGGAACCAATCTATTATGTGCAACTTGAAAGGAAAAGCATAGAGTATTCCAGAATTTGTGGAAACGGGAATACTGTGTGCACTTCTTTTCGAGATGAAGGATTAATTTTGGTAAATTCTGCAATCAATAACTCTTTTGAGCGAAAGATTCAAACTGTTTCAACCACATCTTGGATTAAATGCAATTATGAATCAAGTTTTAATTTCAAGTCAAGTTTGTGGTTATTTGAAATTTTCCATTTAATCCATATGCAACGAACATATCAATTCTTTCAACGTGTTCAAAATCTCAGTGACATTTTTCCGTAGAAGAAGTATCTTTCGCACGGAAATTATGTTTCCTTTAGATAATCGGCAAGAATCAGTTTTACGAAACTATATATGTAGAGAATGGAATTAAGAAATATACCTTTTTGTATCTTAAAATCCGCATTTTAGAAATGTTAAATTAAATATGGTCTTGAATGGAGGAATTAAACAGTGTCCCCCGATATTTTGCATCCCTCCGGGAACCAGTGCTCTGGACCCCAACTCTAGTAAGAAAATTTAACTTTTATTTAACTTTACTAATCTGGTTTTGCAAATTTGTGTTTGAAATGGCTTTACAAGACAATCCCCATGGAAAACCAGGTTCGAAAAAAGCGAAACGGAAGCAGGGCTAAAACATGGAGTCTTCCACATTTTTAATGCTTTAGCCAATATAGCTATCAAGCCAGAAAACCATCTTATGCCGTGTATTGCTAAAGCATTTACCCGTATAGCATAAGATTCCAGGTTCGAGAACTGGTCCTGTCAGACTTTTTTCGATTCAGCCTTATCTTTGAATTTCTCCTTAGTGTACACCTTTACGTGTAAATTAACCTTTTCCGTGTCTTTACAGGAATATATAAAGAACAATTACATTATCTTTAAAGGAAACGATTAACACATAAATAGCTGAGGAAAGTGGGAGATTACCCACTAGTGGGACTAGTGATTAGTGGGAGTGACCTTATTCCTCATCCCGGGAAGTAAAGGTTCATTCCTTATCTGAAGCTGTTGACAGCTAATGGTAGATTGAGCGGGGATCCGACAATCGTTCGTGTTGATGATTTTCAGACCCAAGTTTAAAGAAAATAGATTTTTCCTTCGGTATTTTTCCAGTATTCTGTAAATTACCGGATCAAAAGTGCGTTTAATAGTTAAAAAATCTCAAATTGCCAGACAACAGTTTGTTTGATTATTAAGGGATTAAAAACATTCCAAAAGCCGTTATGCCGGTGGTTCGCGTCTTTCCCTCTGTGACCGAAACAGGAAACAAGGGAAAGGATAAGGATTTATTTCTAGGAATCACTAATGTCCATTTATTAGACGCATTGTTTATGCCAATTTGGGTTATTAGAATGGAATTATTGCATGTGGATTAATTATAAAATATTTACTAAATAGAAAACCGACGTAGATTCTTCCTCACGAGAACTACGCTGTCCCAAATGTCACGGCTGTTGTCATGACAACATCAATGCGTTCTTTGTATGCATTAAATTTCTGCAGATCCCCAAAAGTAGAGCGCCTATCAAAAGGCTTCGCTATATGTAGCCCTCCTTTTTCAAACATCATCTCAACTGTCCTTTCCAGGGCCTTCTTTTCCCTTCAGCCGTACTCGAGGATCGCCTCCGTTTTCCTCCCTCCTCATTTTTTAATTCATGTCTCCCGCAGTTGCGTTCCATCAATTTGCATCTTAATTACACCTTTAAGACATCTTTTGACGCTCTTTGCTCGCAGCGTACGCTATTTTGAATAAAGTAATCTTTACAATATGTATTGTGTATGATAATACATCATACGCCCCTACATTTAACGTATATATACAAATTATTTGTAACGGATGTAGGTTATATTATACATTTAAAATTTTAAATAATTTACACATTATTGTGTGTATTCATTAAAAACGTGTATATTTGATTTTCTTCTTCAAAGTTATCTTATATCTACTTAATCACTTTTTTAAAAGCTTTCAAATTATTAATTACTTATGAATTTCCAAATAAATAAGCATCCGAACAATTAACATTTTAAGAATGCGACACTGTTCTTCTTATAATATACATATCACGGGCAATATAATACAAATATAGTCATCAATAATTTTAATATCACAGTATGGCAAGCTTCTTCTATTAGGAAAACTTTGGGACGTTATCAGAACGGGTTTGAAGATATTAAATGTAAATAGAATTAATTGTAATTGAATTCAAGTATTTTGCTGACTTTTCTATTCCTCCATCAACATATTTCGAAATTCATCTACCATCGAAGGAAAAACCTAATAATAATTTTCCAGATGGTGGCAATTCTTCTCAGATGCCACATAATCTTGAGTGCGAACAAGTTTTTTTACTCCTGCAAGAGCAGGTCCCAGATGGCCAGGAACAAAAACGAGAGAAGCCGAGGAAAAGGTTCGGTATGATAAAATGGCCTTTCCTCGACGATATTGATAGCAAATGCCAAAATAATGGGATTTTGCGATATTCTCGTAATAAACGGCAGGGAAGCGTCACTGCTCAATCTTCGCGAGGATTTGGTTCATATAAAAATAGATGTTCCAAATATTTACTGAGAAGACATTTTATTGCATTCCATTATTCAATGATCGTTCCCTTTATGAAGGATATTTACAAACGGAGAACTCTATCACTATCCAAGTCCTCTACTAAAACCAGGTGGTGTTTTGCTTTCTGTGTACCTCATAGTAAAACTGTTTACGCATTTTACGCACATCTGCCCCGTTGGAGTTTTCATGATACATACTCACCCTTTTCATATCAGTTCGCGATTTTCTGTATCGCGGTTTGATTAGTTTGAAGATGTAATCGCACAATCATGTTACTATAGTAACAAATAAATGAAAGTACTTTGTTTTTAAAACGTCAACTTCATCTCTAAACTAATTCAAGAAGGCTGAACACTAAACAAAAACAGGAGAGGATAAATATGCATTGTTAAATCCATGCCTGTACACAATTCAGCCAGAAGACCGTTTGAACCCTCACTCCCTCCACTGTTGGGTGAGGCTTACTGAGCAAGATGAGGTGTGAGGTATTTTTTTTTGCTTTCCTCTTTCTGAGCTTGAATACTATAGGCAGAATACCTCCACGTATACGTAATGACCTCGTATTAACACTTTTTTGCTGTCCAAATTTGTTTTATCGGCTTTTATCATACATTGGAAACTTGAAACGCTTCAGAGTGAGGACAAATCTACCTCTCGGGGATTTCGCTGTAAATCCCTCGGATTTTTCCAAACGCACCGCATGAAAAAAGGACTCCGCAAAAACCACAAAAATCCAGTTCACTAATATCTGCTTTCTTAGGAATTTTCCGCGACGGGAATATGACAAGAGTGAAACATTTCGGATGAAATGTGATGGGAAATAAAATTGGTTGAGGGGGATGTGGTAAAGCGAAAAACAGCTGCGTCAAGGCGGGTTAGAGGAAAGAAGTGCTGTCAAAGAAGTTTAGCGAGATGAAGATGGATGTTAAAGGTCCTAAAGCACAAGGATGAGTAAAGGAAGGAAATAAATGGATAGTGGAAAGAAATTTCGAGAGGAAGGATGAATTTTTAATTCATTGGGAGATAACGGCGGAAGTTTAATTGCGACTTTATGAGCTCCGTTTATAAAAGTCTTACATAAATAAAGTAAAATCCGAAGCTCTTACTCAGTGCTCAGTAGTTAAGTTGGACAATAAAATGTTTGGGAGATCATCTACTTTGACTCCCTCTTTTGGATTTCAAGAAGCCGCTTTCTTTATCTCATTGGAGTGTATTAGATAATGTTACTAATGGAGGTTTGGAAAAGGGTGTCATAGTCCTTACTGGTCGATATTTCTGAAAAATAAACATAAATATAACAAACTAGCGTGGCGGAAACATAAGTTTTAATTGTCGTCACATTTTACCCGTTTAATTAATTCAATAAAACTAATAAACACCACGAATGATATCGATAAAATTGAGAGTAAACGATTTTGGCTTTCCTTATTATTTTGAATTATTCTATTGTAATCACCTTTTCTGGTGACTTTTCCAGCGATTGATTGGAATTAGATTCAACTCCACTAATATTTGAGATAAAAATGTTATTAAAAGTCTCTAAAATTGCTATAGAATAACTTTATAACGATTGTAATCGAAATATAACATTATAATAACTAAAGATATAAAATAAAACGGCCGAATAGGCAGCTCGCCTGAATTCGGAATGGCCGTGGCGCTCAGCCGGGCCATGCCGCGCAGTCGGAAACGCCACCGTAATCCCAGGGTAGCAGGTGAATAGAAACAATGTCTTCAGCTTCTATATTTAGAAACCTTATACATTGACGTGATATAAGTGAATTGATAATTCATTACCGTTTTTCTTGTTTATCTCCTTACTGTATCTCAAAAACTGGCCGAAAAAGATGTCTGCCATTTTGTTACGTAAAGTGAGCAGAGGTCCATTTTTGAGCGCAAACGCTATAAAGAATCAAAAGATCAAGAATCATGCTAAAGTACTGCTTAATTGGTTTTTCTATCAGTGTTCTCCAACAACTTCTACGTCGCAGCAAACTTGAAAGCTTTTCCGAAAAATCAGTGAATATCAAAGGAAACGGGTAAGGGTGACTTTGCGCAAGATGGTGCGCACCCAGGAAAAATCCCAAGGAAGAATGGACTTGAAAAAAGTCTGACGGGACCGGGAATCGAACCGGTCGGGTGCTCTGTCCGTTGAGCTATCCCGGCAGAACATTTCTCCAAGCCATTCGGGATACTTTGTGGGCAATTGGAGAAATGTTCTGCCGGGATAGCTCAACGGACAGAGCACCCGACCGGCAATTGGGAGACCCGGGTTCGATTCCCGATCACGTCAGACTTTTTTCAAGTCCATTCTTCCTTGGGATCAGTGAATATCCTTTTCTGTGAAAATTGGCCAAGTTTGATACCTTATTTCATTTTAACCCATAATAAAAACAAGGACTTGAAACGGAATAACAAATCTTTTTTTGAATAACCGCGAGAAGATTCACGGCCCTTACTCTAAAACACCATATTTGGCATCTTGACTAGCTTTCTTCTATTCTAGCCTACTCTGCAAGACAGAATGTTTTTCTGATAGTAGCCATACAATGGTTATTGAGAACAATGTTGCGCTTTGACTCATGGGTTTTATCTTCTCATCAGTGCGGAAGCCATTTCTAGCGATGTTACTCTTTTGTTTTATTATTCCGTAAATTGACACCATTTACGAATTTGTTTCTCTTACGTTATTGTGTGTATAATTTATGCTTAGTTCTCCTGAAAAACCACGTTCCGTCTTATGGGCTGGGAAATACTTAAAACTAGAAAAAAAATCTCAAACATCCAAACAAATCGGCGAACATAGGCACAAGATAATTGATACAAACAACATATACAAAGTAGCAGGCAGTCTACTTGATTAATAAATAAAACTAATACTCAAAAAGTAAATATACATAGATATTGAAACACAAAGATTTGGTTTGTGGGGAAAAATTCCTCAACTGAAGGTTTGCAGAGAAAATTCCACGATATGGGAAAATACTCGATTGAGAAGGGTTGGGGTCAGGCCCTCCAAAGACTTTCCATTTCTTTCTTCCAAAAAGTTCGAGGGGCCCTGATTTATAAGGAAAATCCATGCACATTCACCTCAGGAGAAACTTCGAAAATGAAAGCGGAAGTTTTCACGAGAGAACAAATATGGTTTAGAGAAGTAAGGGTAGTCCGATTGAGTTTATATGAGATAAAGCAACGTCTGACATTCTCCACCAATTGCACCATAAATTGGAAACAAGAAACAGTCACAATAGTGCTAATAGTCATGTTAGTTACCAGAATTACAAGAAAAAAAATTGGCACACACCTGGAAAAAGTAATTATTAACAAGAACGTCCACGCACCTGTTCTAAAAATAACATCGATATAAAACATATTCTAGGAATGCAATAGAAAGATATTTGACTTGGTGAAGACCCGTCAAAGTACCGGAATTGGTCCACAAAAAGTGAGTAAAATCGTAATAATAATACGTGTTTATTGAAGGGCGACATTTAGACTTCTTAGCCCCCTCAAACATCTAGCCATAACAAAATATTCTTCATTTCCACTAATAGAGCCCACATTAACGCAGCTAAACAACGAAATATATTTTTATACTTGGCAGAAAGACCATCGGGAGTCCTTAAATCGTTAAATAGCCTACTTTCTTATCGGAAAAAGGTAAAAACACGGATAAAGTTCTTTGTTACCTTTCGCAAAATAGATGACGAAGGATAGCAATTCCCAGCCGTCGAACCTCCTTTATAGTT
Organism: Ladona fulva; assembly: GCA_000376725.2. Classification (NCBI taxonomy): domain Eukaryota; kingdom Metazoa; phylum Arthropoda; class Insecta; order Odonata; family Libellulidae; genus Ladona; species Ladona fulva. Next base: position 360,330 of record KZ308269.1, read on the forward strand.
CTCCTCGTTCACGACAAATTTACACCGAAATTCAGAGCAACGGGGCAATTAAATGCCACTATAAATCCAACAACATCCGAGGGAGGATTCGAAGAAATCGCCCCGCATCCAATTCACTTATATTCGATCCTTTTATTATTCTCACGCACCTTCGTGCGGATATTTTGTCATCGGATAACTTTTCCCCCCGCACCATCTTTTCCTGTATCCTTAGCAATGCCTTTCATCTCCCCCTCCACTCCATCGACCTTCCTCAGGAGCTCCTTCAATCTACTGCACCCTCCGCTCCACCGTAAATCCACACACTTCCACTAAATCCATCCGCGTTCTACTCGAGGCATTCTCTTTAAATTCCCTCAGAAATTTCGAAATTACGCTCGGAAGCGCATAAAACCCGTTGATTCTCTCTCATTATTCATCGCAATTACGTCACCGTCGCAATCAAATATTCTCGAGCGGCCTCTTAAATAATTTACTCCGATGGATTTACGTGTCGTGGGTGCGGTGCCACAATGCGCACGGTTTTCCAGCCATGAAATTTTAATGCGCATCGATTGCACCTGTGGTTGGGATATTTATCGAAGGCTTTAGCGATTCGATCAGCTTTTAAACCTGCTCGAGCGGAAGCGATGCGTACGACGGCAAATTTCCTCCGTTGTCTGACTTAATCTTTCAGTGACGATGGTGTTGCGATTTCGCTGAGCACCGATTTGGACGCTTAAAAACTCCTGCAGGAGAAACGTCGTTATCTTAAAAGGAACGGAACATGATAAGCAACGAATATTATTGGTTGCGGTGGCGGAATGGTCAGCGTGGTAACTTTCGAAACCAAATCATAACTTTTCTTTAATGAATCTAGTGAGAACGAACACTTAGTAATGTCCTATTTCAGGGTTTCCCAAAGCGTGTTCCGCGGAACACTGGTGTTCCACGAAGAGTTTTTAAGTGTTCCGCGGAAACTTACGAAGAATGATAATTCTTGTATGAATTTCAGTTTTGAATTAAGAAAAAGTAACCTAGGTGTTCCGCTGATATCATAGAATTGATAAAGTGTTCCGCCGGAGGGAAAGTTTGGGAAACTCTGTCATATTTATTAGGAAATTACTGACTGCTTGTTCTTACTTCTTTTCCATAATTTTTCTGGTTAGGGAACGGTAGTATGTCCGTCAATAATAATTATCATTAAAATGGATGTAATACGGATTATCTTCCTATTACCAATAAAGAAGTTGTTGTTTTTATAATAGTTATTATTATAAGATTCATAGTCGATTAGTAACAAATCTGGAGCCTTAAAATATTTGAAGGTGTCTTCCTCATTAGCTCACTACCGCACATATACCTTAGCTACTTGTAGAACATGGCGTGTTTTATGTTTTTATTAAAAAGTTTCAATTTTCGGAACCTCCGAGACTTCTTTCGTTTACAGACTACATTATATGTGATTCATTTGTTCAACATTTGCTTAAATCAACGCTTGTAAAGCATAATTTTCTGTAGCATAAGTTACGAAATTCACAATCATTGAGTAATCTCATACGATTTGCACCAGAAATATCTTGAAATCAAAAGTATGAGGCGGAGCTGTGCAACATGGACTTGCTAATCTAGGATCGAATGGTCCTGGGTCGAATCCCATTTAGGTAAGGGCGTCGGTAAGTACTTATCCTACGTAGTGTGGATATTTTATAAGGGTGTACTTCACAGAAAACCATTCGCCTAAATGAATACCTGATTGGAGTGGTATTTTTAACGATCCAGTTTTTTATTTATTTTGATGAAATTTTTAGAAATCCGGTAAAATGTAGCAATTAATCCCCTTCACATCCTCTAAGCTTCTTACAGTTGAGATTTCTATCATCTTTAAGGAGAAGAAGAGCAGGTGAAAGATCTTCGTTCCGAATATGCTTTAAAATTCAGCTTAAAATGACAAAAATATACTAAAAGTCCATGTAATCCGTTCAGCGAGTAGAAAAATTGCTGGGAAGATGCAAGCTTATTCATGTTTAAAAAAGGATTGATATTGATGTACATAGTTAGGTTGATAGGACATCTCCATGGCGACACACGTAAAGAAAACACATTTTATGGAATTCTCCAAGTGTTATTTGTGTCTTAATATGAATATATAGAGTTATTAATTAGCAAAGCGTTAACGCGTTGGATATATGCTGTCACTTAAAATCAAATAATTTTCATATTGGAATTTCAATCGAAATTTTTTTCTTTAAAATTATTTTATTCTTTGAAATTTGATTATTTTATTCGTTTACGTTAAAAAGTGATATTTTAAAGATTTCGAGTGGAGACAACCAATATTTATACCGAGATATTTATCAGTTATCTTCAGAGATTTAGTATATCAGAAGAATGAAGCATAGTCTCCCGTAATATTTTATGATTCTCAAAGTGTTCCAGTCAAGTGAAAGCGTGGGGAGATGTGTACGCTTCAATGATTTAGAAATACAAAAATTTCAGAGTGTTTAAATCATAGGGATGATCTCTTACAATTTTGACAACTTTTCTACAGAGTCAAAGGGAAGTGAGTTTTCTAGCGAATCCGAGTTTCGTCGTGTTTCATTCAAATTACATTCTCATAGTTATTTCCTGCGTTAAACAGCGGATATTGGAAATAAATGACCTTCCCCCTGCACTTTTAGCAGAGATCATCTGCCGTGGAAGAGTACTACAAGTATTTCCATTATAACTGCTTCCCACGAGGTAACGCCTTCTCTGAATGAGTTTCTAACCTGCGGATTTGTGTACAATCTAAATACTTTTGACTTGTTTTATAAGTTTTGAACGAAACTGCCGAGTATTTCTATCGATAACAAATATGTAGGGGAGTATTGGGAATCATTTCCGGCCCACATCTCTTGCTACATCAAAATGTTTTCCCCTTTCCAATCTTCGGCAAGTCTGAAACTCCTTGCAAAGTCCAATTAGGATGCAAAGTCATTAAAAATGAATACAAGAGAGCTCTTCGAATTCCAGTTGAAACCATTCCTCATGAGATATTCGCATCCAGGAATTCTTAAGTAAATATCTCGCTACCCCTTCTCAATATTTAGTGCTTGACTGCGCGTTGGAATTCCGGGTGACATTTTTTCGGTCCCTTTAGCGAATTCTCCCGCAAAACCCCCAGCAGGAGCGAAGTTTCTTGATAAACCTGTCGAGTGGCTCTGTTTTCTTCAGTTGGATGTGTTTAAGGCGATAGTAGTGCAAACATCGGAATTCCGATCGTAAGGCCTAAGGAACGAGGATAAAGAAAAAAAGGATCCCTCATTCCGTTGGAAAACTTTTTCCGTATCGATGGCAAACCCATTCGATGATATCTCGCATGGGAGGGCGAAAGGAAGAAATGCCGGAAAGAAAGAAATGTGGGGAGAGATGGAGAATAAAAGGGGAAATGGTGGAGGTGAAAAGTGGATCCGTAGAAGTGACAGATAGGTACTTATGGTCGAGTTGTTTTTTGCAAGAAAGCCTTTTACACGACGTGAAAGGAGAGCTGCGTTGAGAGCATATGGGATAGAGAACTGAGGTCAGATGACGTAATAGTGACGCACCGAAAAGGGTAAGAGGGATCAATGCGGGTGGAGGGTGGTCAGGGTAAGGGGAAGGGGTAAGGGAAGGGGTTAGGGAAGGGGTTAGGGAAGGGGTAAAGGGAAGGGGGCGGGCGAATTGGGTAGAAAAAAGTGCAAGAAGAGGTGGGGTCGAGATTGGGAGGAGCGAATGGAATCTTTAAGAGAGGACGCGTTTTATGGGAGAGAATGAAAGGGAAGAGAGAGAGAGTGTGTGATCGAAAGATCGAGTGCAGAGAAGAAAACGTCAATATTTGTGGAGCAACATTTATTAAGGATCGAAATTTGTTTCCATCTTTGCCGAACGCGAGAACAAGGCTGGAAAAATAACGTAGGGTTGTGACGACATCGCTGTGGCCTAACACAACAACCCCAGACACGAGTGGAATCTGACCTGCGCTGGAGCAACCGCGATAATCTACGAAGCAACTCTGTGGTCGTCAAACCTGAGTCGGTCACATTATGGCGAAGGCTTTACTGCACTTAGTTTGCGACTGAAATTCCATAGTTTAGTTTTTGAGATTTTTCGTTTTTCGTTAATGGAGTTTATCACATACCTTTGCGAATTCTTTTTGTTCATATAAATGCTAAATGTTGGAACTTCCCTAAGTTAAGCTGCAACATCTAATTAAAAGGAGACAAGGTGGGCTTTATTCGACGAAATTAAGTCTAGAAAAGTTCCATTTAATCAGTACAAATAGCAATGAAACAAAGAGCATGAACAATAAAAAATAAGTCAAATAAAAATACAATTAAATTGGAACGATACAGGAGAAAGAGGCTGTGAGGTTCACGATCACCGAAAATTTAAGAATGTGTAACTTACGGATAATTCATATAAAAGGCAACGAAAGAATGCGATGCGTAACATATAAAAGGGTGAAAACAGCACACAGCCTTATATACTAGTAATAACTTTGAGTAAGAGATATGAAATAATACCCTTATATGTAAGGCGCAAAGCGCATGATGTATCTTTTGCGTATAATATGTTTAGTGGTTTGTATGATTTTAGTTCATTTATGGTTCTTTTTGGAGGTGCGGTGCCTTCTTGCAGAACTAACAATCATTATGGCAGTTCCTTTTTGCAGGAAAAATATAATTCTCACTAATTCAACTAATTATTGGGTATGTTAATGAACAATGTAAGCATGTTTTTTAATGAGACTTTGTGTCATATGTGAGGAAGGCATATAACATTTTTAACACTTAAATCCACATAATCATTCTCCTATTTTGTGGATATTGTACGTACGTTTGTATTTTGCATTATGTAATTTGAGAGTATAATTTTTTTATCTTGTCATTTATAACCTTAATTATATGTTGTGTTGTTCTTTTATCATAGCGGATGTAATTGAGGATACCTGTTTGTGCTAAATAATAATAACAGTAGTAATGTACTAATTCATTACATGGAGCACAAAAATATTTTACCAAAAATGTGAATATTTATAAATAACAATTCATACACGTGTCATACTTTTGCAAATTTTACAAAAGAAAGATAAATTAGTTTGCATAATCACGAAAAAGTTAAATCCTAAACAGAGTAAAATTTATGTAAATACATTTCACTATTGAATTCGTAATTTATAGAACGGGAAGCATTTGCTACGTTGTTGCTATGCAACTGACGGAACCACTGTTATGTCAGTTAATCTACCATGCCGCAGCTCACAGGTTGGAGTACCTGCCCGGAAAGTGTGAGCCCTGAGTTCGAGTCCCTGTCATATCGCTATTTTCACACCTATCATTTCAGCCGCACGGCTCTCCTTTTTATACATTTCCCTAATCCTTGTGATTTCCTTTGGGTGGTTTACCTCATTCAACCGCTTTGTGAGCTGTCGTTGTGAGAACCATCTGGCGGCAGTTTGTGCCACTAAATGTGGAGGCTGCTTGCTTTGCTTATCAAAAGCATTCCCAATCAATGTGAAACAGTCGCTGCATGGTATTCAAGAATACCTGCTCGGAAAGCGGGAGACCTGTGTTCGAGTCCCTGTCAAGTCGATATTCCCCCACCTGTGATTCCTTCAATTTCAATAATCCTAGCTAATATTCACTACTGCTTACCTAAAGGATAAAAGGAAACCGTAAAGAGATGCAAGACGGGTTAAGAAGTCCAAATATATTGGGTAATAACCTTGTACATTTTACTTTGTATAGCCTGAAAAGTACGGAATGTACTCCCTTAAAGTATCGACTGAATTTCCGCTAGGAATTCTTATCCCTTTGCTAAAACGGACTCATAAATCCGTTAATGTTTCTGTACGTCTGTTAAATTTTCAAATATTTGTAGTCCTTCTGTCTTCATTATTTTTATTCATTAATAGTTATTATTGGATAAATTTAACTCAAAGCTGCCGTTGCTTGTGGACTATTACAACAGCACAATTGCAACGTAATTCTTTATGTTAATCTCTAGTAAACTCCCACGGCAAGCATGACGATACTGAAGTTAATTTAAAAACATATCTGTTATTGTATACATCTGGTACATCTAAGCCAGAAAGTGTCAATAGTGTCTATAATAGCTTGATATATTTGTGACTAATGGATGGTTTGATTGATACTGGATGAATTTCGAATACAATTGCTAATAATTAAAGGTGTGGAGGAATATTTTGTCAGTTGTAACTTTGAAATCAACGCTCATAAAATATGTATGTATATAATGTGCGTAATATATGTAGTGTTTAACTCCTAGCCATAAAACTGGTAAGATATAATATCATTGTCTTTAAAGCGTTTATCCCCCCTTTAAATTCCAAGTGGATTCTTATAATAATCAGATCTCAGCGTCAATAATCGGGTGTGGTAAAAGCCCCTTTCGAGCATGATGGATCTCGGTATAATTGAAGTTATCACAACCTAACATGCAAACTCTATGACTATAAGAAAACAGAAGCTAAGAAAATTAGACAGTTCCGATAAATTATGTGCTCGACTTCCTGGAACATTGTGATGTTCGTTAGAATTAAGTTAATGTCAAATGCAGATACTTATCGTTGAAAGCTAATTTAATCCTTTTAATCAAATAATTTTTCAGATATTTCAAGATAATACTTGCCGAGAGGAAATTGATACTCTAAATTCCAAAGAGATTTCGGTGTCTAGTTAATGGAAGGGTCAGTTTCAGTCAGTTTAGGTATTGGCTGAAAGTAGGTCAGAGGATCTAAGGGTGATTGGAAGAGGCAGAAAGGAGGGAGCTACAAGATGTAGGATAACTCCACGGAGATGCGAGAGAAAAAATGAGACGACGGATGTGATGAGACGGAAATTTCCTCCGCCACGTGAACATGAGTGGCGGTTTGTAGAAACGGGAGTCAAGAGAGGGCTATTAGAGCGAAGGTGGTTTTATGGAGCTTCGTAATGGTGAAGAGGATCGCAGGTTAATGCGGAATGAGACGGGGATATGGAAGGCGAAATTGCGAGATTTATAGCGAAAAGTGTTGAAAGGAAAGAAGAAATTTAAATGAACGTTGGGAAGGATTTATTGGAGAGTGCGGGCAAAGAGAATAAGGGAGTCGTAGGTTGTTTAGAGTAACAGCTCCTCCGTAAATCACGGAAATGGCCGAAGCGAACCGTCTCTAAGTGGACCGGAGAGATAAGGGAGCCCTTGATATAAACTTATCTTTCAGGTTTATATGTGAATTAATCGGTAGTTGAAATTTCGTCACCTTCGCTCCGAAAGTGGTGTTTTCTAAATTGTTAGTAATGCAAAGTGGACCATCATTGGTTGCCATAATTAAGTTAGGGAAATGAAAAGTTTTTCAATAAAAAGTTTCTTTAAGTATGAGAACAGAAAGTAGAAAATAAACGAAATTAGGAATTTTAATATTTATAACTGAAAGAAAATTCAACATCATTTAATAATATCAAAAATATTAGCAAAATAATAGAAAATATTAATGATAATATATTTATCGTTTAAAAAATGTCAAATTAAAATTATGAGTCGAAATAAATGTAATTACAAATATCAATATAAAAATATCTTGCTTAAAAATACAACATTAAAAACATTATGGTTTTTTGTTGACTCGATTCTTAAAGCTAAAACAGAATTCATGTGACGTATTAATTGGAAATTCGTGATCGAAATCTTTATCGTGGTCAACAACGCAAAGTTCAAGCAAGATGAAAAGATAATTAAGGTGGATTGCATAGAAAGAAGTGAATCACTGAGAAAGTATGTTTGGATAGAAAATATACAATGTAAATGAGCTGATAACAATAGGTTATGTATTTTTGAGTTGAAGATTTACCGAATTATAGTGATTAAATATTGAAGTCTCGAAGTACTGGTGGTCGGTCTGACCCTTTTGTCTTTTTGCTCATCGGCTTCAAGGAAGTCAATATGAGCGGCGGAAACCCTCTAAGGCAGTTATAACCCCCGAATAAGGCTAAAAGAATTGTTTCTTATTTTAGGAAGTAGTGGAGATAGGCTCATATATTTGAAGTAACCTAACCTAAACTAAACTAGATAATGAAGGTATAAATAAAACTAATTATTTACAGCTTATTTTTCCCCCTCCCTCTTCGTGTGTGACTCAAGCAGAGTAAGTATCCGTTTGGGTTCCTTGATCCTTTTCATTCTTCGACGTACAGTTGGTGTATAGTCCCGTATATGTAGTATTAACGGATTGTTTGCAATTTCCTAGAGAATTTTTTACATATGGCCAGTAAATGTTCTGAGAGTTTTTGGGTCCAGTGATGGCGTAATATTTCTTTAAGTGGAACTAATTTGTTGCTACACACAGCTAGTCGTATACATTTATTGTAGAAGATGGTGAGTTTGTTTAAGTTTTTGTTAGTGGTGTTGCGACATATTACCGCCGCGTATTTAGAGGCAAATTTATAAATGCCTAATTACCATGCATCCGAACAAAGCATAGGGAATCGTACATAAGTATCATTTATTTATTTATTTATTTATTTATCACATACAGCATAAAAAGCCAATTGAAAGTGATATTCATAACAAGTAAGCCATACTACCACACAACAAGTAAGCCATCATAACCTGAACAACCATTACGGAGCATAATATAGTCGAAGAAGAAAAATTTCCATAAAAAATCGATTTCTTTGAGAGTTGTTGTGCATAATTTTATTCTGAAAATTTTCCGAAAAACCGTGCAATGCATTCTTACGGGAAAAAAACCTTTTTTGGGGCCCTCTAGGATCGAAACTATTACTCCCAGGATCAATGTCTCACTTTTTCTCTGTTTTCAGTGAGTGAATCTTAGTAAAACCCAGCAACAAACTGTTACAGGCTGCGTAAAAATAACCGTGCTCCTAGTTACGACCGTTATTATGCTATTTTAGCAACGTAGTAAACGTTTTTCAACCGTCATGAAATTGACTGGAATCATTTTTATCCAGAATAGCATAAATGGCTGTATGATTTTTCTTAAACAGCTAAGTAGAGATAGCATTGGGTTTAAACTTTTGACTAAAATATTTTGAGTGCGTAGTTTATATTTTGGTGAAAATTGGTGGATTGTGGTTTGATTAGAATACTCATTGATTATTTTCCAAAAAATCGCGGAAAACATTTTTACTAATAATAATATATTTAGCAATTAAACAGGAGAATCGCTTTCGCATTTGATATTTTTTTCAGGGATTTAAAACCGTTCTATTTACATAAGTAACGTTTGCCACCACCACCAGAATTCTGCCTATCTAAAAGAGGTGTCTGGCAGTTTTGATTCGACTAAAATGTGAATGGCCCAAGCAAAACATTTTGAGCCATCTTTAGAATGGACTTTAAGTCCATATGGTAGCCTTTGATCAACCAAATACTGGCACTCATCTTCTTTTGGTGCCGTTCCTCTCATGATGATCATCTCTTCTAGGCCCTCTTCTAGAAAGTTCACTGTATTAAATTCTTTCCACCCTGGAAATTCTTCTGCTACCTCTTCTCCGCTTTTGTTTTCTTTCTCCTCGAAAGATATTCATTAGCAGCTTCCACTTTCACTTCTCATAATGTATTTTCATTTCCTGACTTATAAAACTTCCCTTTAATACATAGCGTTTGTAAGCGTTCAGCATTTTCTCACTAATTGCCGAACCATAAAAAAGCACTGGAAAGAACGAGAGGTGTTTTATATTCATGTCTTGCTTCTTGCCTCTCGGTTTTTCAGTTTTGATAACTATTTGTAATACCTGAGATGCATCACCGTCTTTGATTGATACTTGGATTTTCTGAAAGAATAGTTGCCGAGGTTTCAATTGCTCCCAAAAGCCATCCATTCGTCTCGACCTTTTCTGCTCAAAATGTAATATTGCTCGTGGTTGTCAAGTGATATCCGAAATGCATAGGCCCAGTATTATAATGTAATTTAAAATAGACATTAACTAAAGTTCACTTTAGGGCCAGCTATTTAATGATTTGATAAATTTAAAATGAGGATTGTAGCTAATTTGCAATATAGGTGATGAATCAGCAAGCAGATTAACTATAATGTTCTCTCTAACAAAACAATATAATACTAAGCTGTAAAGTGAATGTTATTTAAAGTTCATTTTAAGTATAAATTGTGATATCAGGCCATAGAATAAGGAAAAGATCTATATGCCAAAGAATTATATGCCGAAGCTACGAATTCCTTTATGGAATCTCTCACCGCAGCTCAATCTTCTTGAATGGTTAATCCATGTCTACTAAAATGGCAGCTCAAGTTAAATAAGCTCCCATTTCAAGCAATTTTCCGCTATTTCCATACCTTATAAACCTAGTGTATTAGTGGCAGTATTGCTAAAAGTTTGAATCAACTGCTTGGGCCGTGACTTCGACGTAGAACTTCATGAAGAAACAAGAAAAAAAAGTCGAAACTTTTACCAAACACAAGATTTTTTATTTATTAGAAACGACCATGATTTCGAATGATAGAGTCTTGGAAACCATCGAGTCGAAACCACTTTTGTTTTGAATTTTTCTTGTTCGTTCATTATTTAAAGTGCTTCGGCAGCTAAGGTCACTTGGTGTATATGGGCTGTCCAGGAATCGAACCTGGGACCGCTTTCTCCAAGGGCGGACGCGAAACCCACTTGGCTATCGAGGAGCCCAGTAAACCTAGAGATGAGGGGTACTTTCTCATTTCCCCGTATCATCTAACCTATATATGGAGCTTCATAACCACACATAGGATGCTCATTGAGAAGACTTGTAGACTTGGAATGGTTTTTATTGATATCGTGGTCCGCTGCATAAATGCGTATTCGATGAGTCGCTCGGAGGGCCTCAATGATTGCTGCATTCGCTGGAGGCACTCCAAATAAAAGTATCATCAATTCTGCGGCAGTTTTTCCCCTAATGATGCTCCACTCCACTCGAATATTCTCTTTAAATCGGAAGTTCAGTCGTCCAATATCTATGTATCAGAATCTTCACTGCAATGTATTGCGCTGAATGAAGAATATCTAGCGCAAAAAATATGGAAATTTGCTAATTTTCAGTTAATTCATGGTGAATATGGAGTTATGTTTTCATACTGGATGGATGAAAGTGTAAGATGTCGATTTATTACACAATCATTTGCCAACAAGTATATGGTGATATGAAAAACGTTCCAATATCCAAATAAATACTTGAACTTTAACCAAAGTAAATTCCCCGACTGCTGAGTGGAAGTAAATGTCTCCATTCTTTCCGCTCACATATTCGTATTATAGAACCACTATCGATTTCTTCAATTGAGGAATGAAATCTCATCTAACACTGACCACCTCTAATTCTAACGTTGAACTTTTCATTTTTTCTTTGTTTCCTTACACCTCATCCCTTCATATATTCTTTAATTCTAGACCTTATTTTATATTTTTCTTTTACTTTTTCCATATGTTACTAAGCATTTCAACATTTGAGTACACTATGATTCTCTCTGGTAAGGACCCACTTCACTCACATTATTACCTAATTTATTACCATGATAGTATTTCCTATTTGCATATTGAACATTTCAACTTATTCCATTTGCCTGTTTTAATATCTGCATTTATTTTGCCGTATCCTTTATTAATTTTACCTTAATGTGCTCTTCGAATTAATATCTCGCACTTTCTTGTTTAAGATATTCTTCTCATTGTCAGTACCCGCATTTCCGCCGGAATTCCCTCTCAATGTCCACATTTCCGCTTATTTCTTTTTCTGTTTGTTTAAAAGCAATTTTTCGAGACCACTAATCAGTTGTTTCAGGTATTTTTGAATTTTAGCAGTAGACTAGTACTAGAAAGTGTCTTCTTACTTCTAACTCTTTGTCATTAGAGAAAGAATGAATGAGGTATTGGGTGTTGAGCTAAAGAAAATAAATATTACGTCGGAAACTATTATGTGGGGTAGAAGCTTTTATGTGGGAAACTATTTGGTGAGGTGGCGTTAAAACTAAGTCTGCAGCTAGGGAAACATTAAAACCCTGCAGGAAAGCACCCTTGTGAAGGGTGGCGTGGAAAATCTGCGAAACCTACTTACAGTAGCAACTAAAACTTAAAAAAAGAGGGATTTATAAGTAAAAAAGTGTCAGCAACACAACTGGAAAATTTACCAAAAAACGCATAATTCTAACAAATAATTCAGATAAGAACAGATAATTGCATAATTCTAAGTTTTATTAATATTTTGTTTATTAAACCTTTCTTCCTCCTCTTCTGGGATAATTATTGTGGGGTGTGATCTGTGTTATTCTTTTGTATGTAATTCTCTTACTGGTGTGCTATTTTATATATTTGTATTACTCTACTCCTTGTCACCACTGTACATATTTGTAGTGTTTAGCTGATAATGTTTGATTTGAAATTATGAGATACATTATATCCTCCATATCTATGGAGTGTATAAAGATTTAACGAAAAACAGTTTGAATTTCTGTTATTTACGAAATTGAATGATTGCCTACTTTGATGAATAAAGTGCACTTTCGATGAAGCAGTTTTTCGTATCAAATCTTTCTCTCTTTGCTTAAGTTTACTCTGAAAGGTTTCCTCAGTCATGTATTCCCATGAAAGCATGAAAGACGAATTTCCTATACTCATGCAAATCCTTTCCTTTAGCATTTGTACGTAACTTTTGTGAGCATATCTCCGATCATCACATGAGTTAGTCTGTTTTCGTGGACGGAATGCAACGCAGAGATGTATCGGTGACTCAGAAACGAGAATTCTCTCTTTGGTCATTTGTAGTGCCAAAAGGACGGCGAATGTGCAAATCCGCACTTTCTGAATCCAACACCTTTTGCTTTCGCCCAATCGCAGAAATGGAAATTCGAATTTCCTCAGTTTGGATTCATGAGACAGTTCCGTGGCTGATTGAGTGTCTTTACAGGGATGCGAGAGCTGAATCGTGGAGCAGACATATTTACTCAAACCATGTTTTCCATTTCGCAAATATTCCTTTTTTATGAAATATCTCGAGAGAACATTCTGAGAATTCTTGGAAGATACGAGAATCGAGGAAAAAATTGTTTGGTCGATGAAAAACAGTTCAGAGATACGTGCTACAAAACTGCCTATGACTCCGGAAACTTAATGTGCCCGTAGAAGGTAGAGAAGTTGATGAGGGAACCTTAAAGAAAAATTCCCTACAAATACGTTCATATCATCTTTAAATTCGTGAGCGAGATTTTGTATTGAATTATTTGTATGAAAATAAAATCGATTGAAGTAGCCGTAACATTGTGGAATTGCATCAGTGGACGAATGAAACACTTTGTATAAAAATCCACAGATTTATTGAGACGCGCTCGGCCGGTTTCGACTAGCTGATGGGTGACCTGAAGATGACTATCAACTAATTGCAACCGGTCGCGTGGGTCTGAATAAATCCGTGGAATTTTATACTGTGTTTCATTTGTCTAGTATTTTTTGTTTCAAATATTTAACAATCATTGAATTAAATGTTTGCGGACATTTATCAAACATAACAATAGACAAAGATAAGTTCAATCTGAAGTATCACCAATAATTATGATAGATCAGTACTTGTGGGAAAAGACGGTATCGTATCTTTGACTTAGGTTATAACCCCTCGAAGACTCTTCGCCGGCGGATATCTTAAGTTCAATCATGACGGATATCTCTCATTAACAAGTTGAACAGTAAATCATCTCATAAAAACGCTTTCAAGTACCCCGTCATCGGCCATTAATCCCAAGCAATAAGAGTATGAAGTTTGGTAATGGCACAAGGAATTTCACGAGCTCAACTTTTTATTTTTTATTCAGAAAGTAATCTTATTCCTTGGTTAACTACGGAATTAAATTCTTCAAGCCATTCCTTTAATTTCAATCGCCTGATAAAGAAATGGCTGACTACTAAGAAGTGGGAAAAATTATCCTGATTAAACAGGAAACCATTATATAGGTGAGCTAAACTTCATATGCAGTCATGTTTACTATGTCTATCTTTCAGACTCCGCTTTAGCAGCAGTTTGCTCTCTCCTTCATGAGATGGCTTACTGAATCAATGAGTGTGTTGTTGTTTGATAAAGCAGGTCATTCTACTTCTGTAGAGTCGTTGACTATCTCACTGTTACGACGAAGCATTAAGTTAATGTTTTAAGTTGAGCTATTAAAAATTTAACATTTTTGAGAATTTCTCCGAGAAAGAAATACTACCTACCTGCTGTAATTAATCTATAGAATTACTCCCTTATTCACTCGGATTAGCTAAGAATGGGGTGGAATCGACTGCAGCGCGTACAGACTGATCTCTTACATAACCATCATGGGGCTTTAAACAGCGCAGTTCAATCATTATAGTAAATACGTTATCAAAATGTACATAGTCTGTTACATAAACCGTTTTGATTTTGAGAGAAAAACCAGAGAAGTAGATGCCAGAGTCGTCAAGACATTTCAAAAATCAATTTTTTCCGCGAACGATACGCGAAAGTAATAGATTATATCCATGGTGGATGCACCCCCTGCCAAACGCCAAAAGACGGCATGCAGGGTACATATGCAGATATAGATGAAAATATAAATATTATATTCGCAGTTAAAGAACCAATCGGATGCTTTAGGTAAACATAAGAATGTAGTAAACGAATAATAGTTGATGAATCTTTATTTATTCAGGTACATAGCCATATCTGTAGAATTTCTCAATATTAATATCTTTAGAATATCCAAGCAGTATTAAAAAAACTATCCAAATATTAAAATAGATAGGAAAAGGGCTGTCTTTGGTAATGTTGAGATTAATGCTGTCTAATCTACATAAATCGCGGTATCTTTGACAGTTTCATCAATTTTGTCCTATACAATTACACACCCGAATAAAATATTCTCTTCGGAGATATTTTGACTAAGTAGTAAATAATTCAAATGAATCCAAGTATTTGAAAACAAATCCAAATAAATAGATGAAATAAAATATTCGCCCTTGGAGTTGGAGAAATAGCCGAACAAGTGCTCTTATAAACTCGTATTTATCAGAGAAATTGCTGATTAATGTTTACGAATATAAGTCTTATCCTTAAGATCTTACGCAAATTTATTTAAACTCGCAATTTTCTGGGGGCAGTGCTCTGATTGGGGAAATTTTTAACTCGTCCTAAAACTTCGACTTGAGGATTTCAGGACACGCTGGAAATAATTTTAAAAATCAGACAGTATCAATGCCGATCAGTCGCAGGTTTGTAAAAACTACTCTCTGGCGTTTACTGACGATAGCAAAGAAAAGAACACACTTTGTTACTGACGAGCTTATTATGTACTACAATCACTATAACCCTTGAAATATTGCAACCTGCTGTTTCTGAGGATTAAAATTATTTATTGTAACCTTTACTTATCCCACATTGCCTTCAAAATCACGCGGAAATATTATTATTTAGGTTATCTTTCATAATGTCGATTTGTTTATTTTATCGGTACGGATCCATCCTCTGTTCGTTCAGTTTGGAGAGCAAAAAGTTTCCTAAAATACACATTCATCATTCACATTCATCATTCATCATTCACAGCGTTTTCATCGCTGAGACGAGAATCCCATTCGAGAGACCGCCACGATCCTCCCGTGGCTGCCACGCACTTGCAAATACACTCTAAAAACAAAAAAGAGTGCATTGAGTATTGGAAGGGATGCATCAACAAGTAGCATTGAAAAGGCCGCTTCAGAGAGCTACGCAGATGAGCTTATATCCATACTGAGCAGATCTCCTGGGAAACTGTAAACAAGAGTTCGAGCTGTTTTGGTATTGGCCGTGGAACTTAACAAATAAAATAATGGATGTCAACCACTCTCTTGTTCTCTAAATAACGATGTTTCGCTACTGCACTGCTTTTCTAATATCGAACGCGTAAAAATAAAGCCGATTTTGAAAAGTAATTGATTTTTTTTTCAGGATTTACAATTCCCTGGGCTGATTTTGCAAACATACCCTTCTGAACGAATCTTTCTAAGGAAAATACTTAAAACCTTTTAAAGTATCGCCTCGTGTTAAAGTAGAAAGAAAGTAGTTTATTCCTTAACTTGTGGGTCTTTTCACTTGTCTACTTTTTCTCTAGTTAAGACAAATCCGGTCTATAAGCTTCCTTACAGCAAGATTCAAACTTGAAATAATTTCGTAACTGACTAGTCCAGTGCCTGCCTTCCGGTGGAAACAAAGACGTCAGTAGCATGTCATTTATATTCCAATCTTGTCTGTGTAATTGGTTAAAGTTTAAATTGTGTTAGAGCTTTTAAATACTTTTCTTGGGAATAATTAAAGGTAATATTATTAGGGAATAATTAAGGGACAGCTTATTGGAAGAGCAAAGGCTTTAAATATCGTGGGAGGAGGGCAGAACAAAGAGATTCCATTAAGAGTAATTGGGAACTCGGTTTCTGAGAATCAGTGATTGGACGTCACAGGAAAAGGGCGTCCATTCCCTTATCTATAGGAAAGTGCTCAGTTCACTTCATTAATTCGTAGTACGCCCACACTAAAGAAAGCAATCAATCCACAAATGTGTGGATAACATGAGTGTTCGGTTATCCATTAGATTTTCACTGTTCTTTAAGAATCGTTAAATTAAGAAAGATTACCTGAGAGTATTATCAATACGGTTGTAGTTCAATCACCATGTTCTGCAGTCGTATATCGAAATCGGGATGTATATTTCGAATCTCCATCTTGAAGGTCAAACATTTACTTGAAATGGAAAACGGGTTTGCTTCCCGCACAGATTGAAGTGAATGGAATGGTTGAATGGGCGATGGGAGATAATTTTTAGTGTCTCTTTTAACTCTTTTTTATTTTAGGATTCACAAAGATCGGATATTCACTGAAAGTAGACATTTTCATGGTGCGAATTGTTTTGGGTTCGGAATTGCAAATGTGATCGGAGCAAATATCTGCCAACTAAAGCTCAAATGTTTGTATAACTATTTTTCCATTTTTTTGTTTGTTTTCTCTCAGATAAAGCAAAATAGTTATGTTATGCAAAGTGTTGTGATACACGTGCAGGGCATTTCTTATGATCAAGTCAGTGATTTACTGATCTTTCCTGGAAGAGATGCGTGTATGATTTTTAGAATGTTCGCCA
Organism: Ladona fulva; assembly: GCA_000376725.2. Taxonomy (NCBI): domain Eukaryota; kingdom Metazoa; phylum Arthropoda; class Insecta; order Odonata; family Libellulidae; genus Ladona; species Ladona fulva. Next base: position 377,446 of record KZ308269.1, read on the forward strand.
AAATTAAACCAGAATTTAAAAGGCACTAGTTCAGGCTTGACTCTGTGGTAATATTTTTCTCCGAATGCATTTAGCATACATTTCTGTGAACAAGAACTTATTACGAAAGCCCGTGTATCTGGAAGTCAACTTCCAGACTTCCAGAACTTCCAGAAGAAGACTTCCAGATATACTGGTCTAATTTTTCCATTCATACGCATTTAGGAATAAAACTACCATTCAAATCATGAGGGCAAATATAATCCTAATTTTATTTCATTAATTTCCTTTGTCTTAAACCCTGTGTCCTATCTTCAAATACTTTCTTTGGTTACTCTTTATGCCTCCGTATTCAACAATCCTACATTCCTCCGTCTCTGCTTTATTTTGGAGAAAATTTTATGGAAACATCATGAAAATATGATTTATGCGTCTTCTTTAAAAAATCATTAACGATAAATTTTGCAAATTCTTTACTTAGTGTCGGTTTTTCGATACATTTCCATTTAATATACGAAAATGTTTCACTTCCAATTAACTTTGTGTGAAAGTCGTGAAATTACTGCATATTATTATTGTGTTATATTTCTGATATTAGTAAGCATATGTTATTTAGTATTTGAATTTTCTGATCATTTATTATTATGGAATCGCATTAAATTTTCTCTAAAATCGTAGTAAAAATAGAATGAGAGAAGGTTGAAGGCTTATATTGGAAAAGGCATCTTAAAATGGGGTGTCAAAATAATACCAAATCATGCGTAGAATTTTAATTCTTGGAGCATAGAAATTCGAGTACACATTCTGGAGAGGATAAGTTCCTCCCAAGGATAAACGGACTTGAAAAAAGTCTTACAGGACCGGGAATCGAACCTGGATCCTCCGCTTTCCGGGTGATTGATCTAGCTAATTGAGATATCATTCCAGAATAATTGTACATGCCATTCAGCCTTGCCCACATAGTCTCCCGAATGGCAATATCAATTTGTCCTGGGACGATAGCTTAATTGTCTAGAGCAATCACCCGGGAAATGGAAGATCAGGGTTCGAGTTCCGGTCCTGTCATATATTTTCCATGTCCGTTTCTCCTTGAAAGTTTTCCTTGGCGCACGCCGTAATCTGCAATGTTGCCATCCATCCTTTTCTTTCAATAGTACTGGTTAGGCAATTGTGTATTTCAACGTTTCCATGTAACCTTTATAACAAACAAAACACAATTAAACATTTACAATGCGATGGACGCATATAGACTAGCTGTTCCGTGTCTTCACACAGCGCTGTCTGAATTATTAAACATTCCTTTGTGAGCAAAGTTAAACTGGGTCGAAAACAACTTCGTGAGGAGCAAGTTCGGAAAATGGGACGATTTTCACGCCTTTCGTTTGAAGCAGCTCCGCGGAAATATCTCCGAATTAACTTTCGCGTAGACTTATCCACGACGTGTTATTAAAAAGCTGCTCGTCAGTGTGTTTGGAGGTGGGGAGTGGTGGAGAAGGGGGAGTAGTGGAGAAGGGGGAGTGGTGGGGAAGGGGGGGGAAGTGGTGGGTGGATGCTTGAAAGAGTGAGTAATGAGTGAGGCGTAGGCGGAGGATTGCCGCTGAGTCAAGTGAGAGTAAAAGGCTTCTCTTAGAAGAGAACAAAGAACCAAATTGTTACCTTTGTGCGTGAGGGTTAACGGGCGGGGTTTTGGATGTTCCCAAAGAGTCTTTGCGTTGACATCGACAAAGGGATAAAGCGCAGAAGCAGTAAACAAGTTGCGTGTCTCGAAATAATTCGCTCTCTTTGACGAATTATTAGTTTGTTTACGGTTTATACATTGATCCGCATTTTTCTATGTAATTGTGTTTTTATTGAGGCAAAACTTTGCCACTCAAAATCGCATGTCTTCAATTTCGCCTGCCGACATGCTATGTCACTGCAGCACTGGGCACGCACGAAGTCAATGAGATCCCATTCTTGCTTTTCATACATTATAAAGAGCCACACTATTTAATAAATATGCGCACATGTTCTACTTGAGTCTTAAGTACTAAGTAAAGCATACATAAATCCAAACATCAATGATATAATTTGTAGCCCCCGATATTTTCATCCTCGTTCTTCTTTCCTCCCTTCCTCTCTCATAGGTAATCCAACTGCACGTACTATATATTGTTTTATCCATTATGAACGTCAATGTCACAATTTGTAACTGCCATTGTTTCCTATATTTATAACCCCCTTCACCTCTCCCTTCCCTTACTTTATGATATTTAACCGCAGTGTTCAGTCTACCAGAGGACGAAACAGGTCGTAGATAAAATTTTATATGGAATTCACCGTAGGATTTCTTATTTCATTATACAATATACATATACTAGTAAACGTCCACGTCAAGCGTGACGGGACTTAATTTAGTTTAAAAATATATCTATTATCGTATAAATCGTATCATCATCCATTTTCAATCCGACGTCGGATGTAGGCCTCCCCAAGCGCTTTCCAATTCTCTCTATTCTGAGCCTCTCGTTGCCGTGTCACCCCTATATACTGAATGATGTCTCTGTTCCATCGGTCCCTTGGTCTTCTTCTTGGTCTCTTCACGTCTCTTGGTATCCAGTTCGAACTGCTGATTTCCATCGGTTGTTGTTTCTGCTTGCAACATGGCCTGCCCACATCCATTTCAGTGATCTTACCTTATAAATGATGTCTGTCACTTCTGTCATCTTCCTAACCCAGGTGTTGCGTTTCCTGTCTCTTCTTGTGATTCCAAGCATACATCGTTCCATACTTCTTTGTGTAGTCTGAAGTCGCTGGGTTATTGCTGCGTTTAACACCCATGTTTCACTTCCATATGTCAAAACTGGTAGAATGCATTGGTTGAAGACCTTTCTCTTCAAGACCATTGGCATTTTCGACTTCAGAAT
>KZ308269.1:393034-418693 GCA_000376725.2 Ladona fulva
AGATTACTTTTTCTTTGTACCAAAAAATAAAGAATATTTCCTAAAATTAATCCCCAGAGAGAAGGATGGGTTATACTTATAAATTCTTCTCAGTGTTACGTATTTAATATATTTTTAGTGAAATCCATTATGATTGAAAAAATGGCTTCTAATTATAATTTAAATTAACTTCTTTGATGCTACTATATAAGAGGGGCTGAGGAAGGATATTACCTAAGGCCGATTTCCATTTAGTTTTTCATTATTTATCCTCGTAATCTATTTCCAATCATTTTAAACACCCATTGATCCTCAGTCCTAATTTTTAAATGAAGTTGGTGATACTTTCTTTTTCAAGCAAATTTACATGAGTGGTTACAAGCATAGGCACTTCTTGTGTTTAAACGCGGACTTCAGAATAATGTATTTGAACTATTTTCCATTTCCTATCAGTCTCATTATTTAATAATCCTAAAAGCTTATTTCTAAAGGTTAAACAGATGGAAAACAACGACATGTCTGGGACTCGAACTCAGATCTCCCACTTTCCTGGTAGGTTTTCTAAGCACTAAACTACCATACCATTCTTTGCACATAACAATCTAATTTCCAAAGATAACTTCCTTATCCTTTCCCTTGAGCATATTTCTGTATAAATGATTGTTAATTTGAAGATTTTTTTAAAAGTTGATTGCAAATAAGTGTGAAAGTTTCTAGCACGGTTACCTTCCTTAGAGATAGGTGCAAAGCCAGTGTGCTAGCAATTGAAGAAGTTTGTATTTCATTTCAAAAGATAATATTTACTACGAGCCGAGCATATGGTAATAGAGGGATAGATTGGAATGATTTAAAGAATCGATTTACGTATCTCCAACACCTTGAGTAAAAGATGTCTTTCACTTTAGTTGGAAACTACTCTAATTACAGGAATGATAAATTACGACTGAAGAGAGACATTCGACGTGAATCCTCCTCAGTATCGTTCTTCTATATTCTTTAGTCAATACACTAAGCTGGTGAACTAACGTTAAAAGACTACATTTAATTTTGCTATTTATTCGTCGATATAGTATTCATTGATTAAGCTTTCATTATACTTTGAAGTGAGGGAGCGAGTAAAAGTTTTATTATAATCATCGATGGAATGAAAGGGTGAGAAGTAATTAAGAAAGACGAAGGTTATGTTAAGAGAAGAAGATTGGTATGGAGATAAAGGGAGGAAGTAGGTGTGGTGCAGAGGGGGGCGAAAGGAGATCCCTTTTTGGGGGGAATAGAAGACAAAGAGATTAAGAGATGATAGCGAGTGAGAACAAGTTGAGGTAAAAAGCAAATGGGATAAAACGACGGGGGAAGTGTCGTGGGCGAAGATAATGTCACAAAGTAAGTGGAATGAGATAACAGATAAAGATCAAAAGAAAGAAATGAGAAGAGGCTCGTGAAATAATAAGTATAAGAGGATTATGCTGGAGAGGAAAATAGCGTGAATGGAAGAGGAAAGATCTACGAAAGGAATCCATTCTGCGCTATGTGGAGAAAGGAAATACGGGTAAAGCGTAGTAATAACAATGATAGTGCGACTTCATTCGAGCGAGGTTGACAATATAAAGTGTCGTCTTACATTTAACCCTTCGTCATATGAAGTTTAAAATAGATAGATTAAAAAAAAGAGCAAAGAAGAGATCTACTCTGTAGGTTTAAAAAAACCTCAGTTTACACCTATGTAAAAATAACCCACAGCAGGAAAATACCCACAAGAAGGGGAGTGCGGAAAACCTTCGACATCTACTGATAGTCAACTAAGCTTTCAGGAAAAGGCAGATTGAATCACATCTGAAAAGAAAACAAAATGGTACAGATAAATTATTCGATAGACATGACAACTAGAAGTAAATTGCCTTAAATAATCAGGAAAGGATATTATGAGATACAAATACAACGGTTCCAAAACTGGTGAAAATCAAGATAGCAATAAAATTTCTAGGTGCGTAATAGAGAAAAGGAGAACCAGAATTGAAAACAAACTCGCTTGGAAAACAAGGGAAATGGAGCGTTACAAACAAGTACACACACACACACACACTAGTGGAATACTCGGAAGGAAAATAGAGAATAGGAAGTTGAAAAGGTAAATGAAAAGACTGGCGTGAAGAGAAATGAAGACGATTTAATTGCAAAGGAAATCGCGGAAAGAAAAGGGAGAGGTAGAAAATGAGAGAAGAGGCTTAGCGATGGAAAGATTAAATTTGGACCGTAATTGGAACGGTGAGTGAAGAGAAAGATTGATATAATAGCTAATAAAGACGAAGGGGTAATATCGAGAGAATGGGGATTATGAAAGTGGGAAATTATAAGGCCAACTTATATAATAAAATGGCCATTTTTATTTGGGTGCGGCGGGAGGGGAGCGTCTCTTCGGTTGCAACGTCGTGGCCGCGCTCGGGGTGCAGGAGAAAGGGTGCAGAGGGGTGTGGGAGCAGAGGGGTGGGAGGGGAGTAATAAATCAATATCTCTGGTTCGGTCGGTCGAGTTTAATGGGGGCCTTGGGGGTGGCGTCATCTTTGTGATTTAGGAACAAAACATCTTGGAGTGTGAGAAATTGGTCTGACGTGCCTTTCGCAATAAAACCTAATTAGGCCATAAAATCTGTGACGGAGCCTCGGGAAAAAATCATATGGAACGCCGTTGTGTCATCTTCTGATAAAACTGCAGCCAGGAAGTGATTCGTATAAATCTCGTCGGGAGGAAGGCAGATTCGGGGGCGCAGGGATGCTGTTATGGCCACCGCGATATGAATATGCATCCCTCCGGAATTAGCTATTTAGAAAATCGCCGGAAATTAAATAATTCAGATGTGGCCGAGGATCTTTTTGCTCATCCAATTAACATTATGCGCCGTCGTCGCGAATTGCTTAGAGCCGCAATTAAAATCAGTCCGAGGAATTTTTTGCTTAAAAAAATACATTCAAGTCATACAATCCCAACTTTAAAATTTTCAGAGTTCAGAGTTGAGGAAGGATATTACCTAAGGCCGATTTCCATTTAGTTTTTCATTATTTATCCTCGTAATCTATTTCCAATCATTTTAAACACCCATTGATCCTCAGTCCTAATTTTTAAATGAAGTTGGTGATACTTTCTTTTTCAAGCAAATTTACATGAGTGGTTACAAGCATAGGCACTTCTTGTGTTTAAACGCGGACTTCAGAATAATGTATTTGAACTATTTTCCATTTCCTATCAGTCTCATTATTTAATAATCCTAAAAGCTTATTTCTAAAGGTTAAACAGATGGAAAACAACGACATGTCTGGGACTCGAACTCAGATCTCCCACTTTCCTGGTAGGTTTTCTAAGCACTAAACTACCATACCATTCTTTGCACATAACAATCTAATTTCCAAAGATAACTTCCTTATCCTTTCCCTTGAGCATATTTCTGTATAAATGATTGTTAATTTGAAGATTTTTTTAAAAGTTGATTGCAAATAAGTGTGAAAGTTTCTAGCACGGTTACCTTCCTTAGAGATAGGTGCAAAGCCAGTGTGCTAGCAATTGAAGAAGTTTGTATTTCATTTCAAAAGATAATATTTACTACGAGCCGAGCATATGGTAATAGAGGGATAGATTGGAATGATTTAAAGAATCGATTTACGTATCTCCAACACCTTGAGTAAAAGATGTCTTTCACTTTAGTTGGAAACTACTCTAATTACAGGAATGATAAATTACGACTGAAGAGAGACATTCGACGTGAATCCTCCTCAGTATCGTTCTTCTATATTCTTTAGTCAATACACTAAGCTGGTGAACTAACGTTAAAAGACTACATTTAATTTTGCTATTTATTCGTCGATATAGTATTCATTGATTAAGCTTTCATTATACTTTGAAGTGAGGGAGCGAGTAAAAGTTTTATTATAATCATCGATGGAATGAAAGGGTGAGAAGTAATTAAGAAAGACGAAGGTTATGTTAAGAGAAGAAGATTGGTATGGAGATAAAGGGAGGAAGTAGGTGTGGTGCAGAGGGGGGCGAAAGGAGATCCCTTTTTGGGGGGAATAGAAGACAAAGAGATTAAGAGATGATAGCGAGTGAGAACAAGTTGAGGTAAAAAGCAAATGGGATAAAACGACGGGGGAAGTGTCGTGGGCGAAGATAATGTCACAAAGTAAGTGGAATGAGATAACAGATAAAGATCAAAAGAAAGAAATGAGAAGAGGCTCGTGAAATAATAAGTATAAGAGGATTATGCTGGAGAGGAAAATAGCGTGAATGGAAGAGGAAAGATCTACGAAAGGAATCCATTCTGCGCTATGTGGAGAAAGGAAATACGGGTAAAGCGTAGTAATAACAATGATAGTGCGACTTCATTCGAGCGAGGTTGACAATATAAAGTGTCGTCTTACATCTAACCCTTCGTCATATGAAGTTTAAAATAGATAGATTAAAAAAAAAGAGCAAAGAAGAGATCTACTCTGTAGGTTTAAAAAAACCTCAGTTTACACCTATGTAAAAATAACCCACAGCAGGAAAATACCCACAAGAAGGGGAGTGCGGAAAACCTTCGACATCTACTGATAGTCAACTAAGCTTTCAGGAAAAGGCAGATTGAATCACATCTGAAAAGAAAACAAAATGGTACAGATAAATTATTCGATAGACATGACAACTAGAAGTAAATTGCCTTAAATAATCAGGAAAGGATATTATGAGATACAAATACAACGGTTCCAAAACTGGTGAAAATCAAGATAGCAATAAAATTTCTAGGTGCGTAATAGAGAAAAGGAGAACCAGAATTGAAAACAAACTCGCTTGGAAAACAAGGGAAATGGAGCGTTACAAACAAGTACACACACACACACACACTAGTGGAATACTCGGAAGGAAAATAGAGAATAGGAAGTTGAAAAGGTAAATGAAAAGACTGGCGTGAAGAGAAATGAAGACGATTTAATTGCAAAGGAAATCGCGGAAAGAAAAGGGAGAGGTAGAAAATGAGAGAAGAGGCTTAGCGATGGAAAGATTAAATTTGGACCGTAATTGGAACGGTGAGTGAAGAGAAAGATTGATATAATAGCTAATAAAGACGAAGGGGTAATATCGAGAGAATGGGGATTATGAAAGTGGGAAATTATAAGGCCAACTTATATAATAAAATGGCCATTTTTATTTGGGTGCGGCGGGAGGGGAGCGTCTCTTCGGTTGCAACGTCGTGGCCGCGCTCGGGGTGCAGGAGAAAGGGTGCAGAGGGGTGTGGGAGCAGAGGGGTGGGAGGGGAGTAATAAATCAATATCTCTGGTTCGGTCGGTCGAGTTTAATGGGGGCCTTGGGGGTGGCGTCATCTTTGTGATTTAGGAACAAAACATCTTGGAGTGTGAGAAATTGGTCTGACGTGCCTTTCGCAATAAAACCTAATTAGGCCATAAAATCTGTGACGGAGCCTCGGGAAAAAATCATATGGAACGCCGTTGTGTCATCTTCTGATAAAACTGCAGCCAGGAAGTGATTCGTATAAATCTCGTCGGGAGGAAGGCAGATTCGGGGGCGCAGGGATGCTGTTATGGCCACCGCGATATGAATATGCATCCCTCCGGAATTAGCTATTTAGAAAATCGCCGGAAATTAAATAATTCAGATGTGGCCGAGGATCTTTTTGCTCATCCAATTAACATTATGCGCCGTCGTCGCGAATTGCTTAGAGCCGCAATTAAAATCAGTCCGAGGAATTTTTTGCTTAAAAAAATACATTCAAGTCATACAATCCCAACTTTAAAATTTTCAGAGTTCAGAGTTAAGAAAAGTATTCTCAGCCCAGAATTATTTAAGATCTTTTTTTTTCATGAAAAGAATGGAACGAAAGTTTCGCTTGAGTAATTAAGTAAAATATAGAGACTTTTCTTTAATTATATAACAGCGAAAGCACTCTAAGGAATTAATACAATTCGTTGGATTTATCGTGGGACGTAATTCTCCATTACAAACTGATAACGTTCCCAGTCTTCGACAGTCTGATATTTTTTTCATCTGTGGTAGTGTTCTTCTTTCATAGAAACAACCAATGTCTCCATCCTCAAATATGCCATATCTTCACAAGAAATCTATTTCATCAAAACATCTCATGCAAACATTGTCCATAAAAATGTTCAAATACTTCCTGATTAATAGGTTGATCTATGCTCGCGATCTTTTCTCAATTAATTAATATAAGTGTGTTAATAATAAATATTAGGTTATTTTTCTTTACGCATGCTTCTTCAGATCAGTAGAATACGAAACCATTTCAATGATAACTTCATTGTATTCTATTTAACATTAATTTTACCTCTTACTGATACTCTTGGATTAATGACAAATTATTCTATTTTGCATTATTTTTGATACTCAAAAAATCCATTCTGTCCTTACTAATTGTGAGTATGATCTTTGATTCTCGTGAATTAATAATAATTAAGTTAAGGCTTTCTTAAAATAATAAGAAAACGATTTCATTGCTGTTATCAAGATGCAAATATGATATTGCAAAATTATTTTTCTACAAAACTACTACTACAAAAGTATTGTTTAACGTTAAAAAATTGCATGCAATTGGATAGAATGATATTAATAGATATCTCTAGGCCTAAAATTAATGGTATCCAGCAATACTTCGTGGAATGACATAGTTCAAATATATTTGTTTTAAATATTTAATTCAAAACTTGTACTAATCCCCAAAATCAGTTCTGACGTAGACTAGCGCTGAAACCGGTCAACGTTATTTTAAAAACATTGTGGATTAATACAAGTTTTGAATTAAATATTTTTCTCTAGACCTACTCAATGAGTGAATCCAATGCCATGAAAATACAGTGTATGGCATTAAATACCGTGTCATTCATCGTGTTATTGAAGCTCTAAACATATACTCGTTTGTATTGGTTAAGCAATCTCAAGAAATTTACATTTGCATTAGTACGCTGCTAGCCGCCGTATGGTGTATGGCATGGGGTGTGATAACACCGAACTCCCTCATTGGCTACCTGATTGGTATACCTGATACTAATTATGAAAAATAACCAGTAATAGCTATCTGTTCTCGTTATAATCTCGCGAAATCTCTTCGTCATCTGTTCTCGGAAATCGTGCTCGCTGAGTACGGGAATCACGATTTCGTGTATTTCATTCTGTTAATCAGTACTTAAAAACTTCTGGAACAGCCATTGTGTGTCTTCACTTGGCTCTTCTAACCTTCAGATATTCCCAGAGATAATAATATTTATTCATTTTCTCCGTAATATACATTCATATAATGTAAACTCATGGTATTCTTTAAAGGTAATTATAAATACTTAACCCATATGGTTTCTCTTTGTTGTCAATGGATGAAACTCTCTTAGAGAATTATTGAAATAAAAGGAAACCTGCCAGGAAATGGAGGGGCACGGAAGGAAAATAAAGAGCATAGATTACGAGAAATAGAATTTAATTAGGTCCAGGACGCAAGTTCTTCGAATCAAGGACTTTGCCTTTCAGTTGCTTTTCAACTTAATGCAACATCTTTAATTTATAGGTTCAGGACTATCACTGAAGGAGAACATTTTTAAGAAAGAGAATTGTAAAATCATTTAGTTTTTATAATCTGAGTTTATGAAAGATTATTTTCATGGAAAAAATAGTGAATCTAGACCATAAGATGAATGCCAGTGAAGCTCGTTTAGTTCATAATTGAAAGTTTTAAATCAATACTATATTATTGTGCACCTAAGTGTAGTTGGGAGGAACCAACGTTCGAGATTCTATTTATAAAGTTTCTTAGGATATAAAAGAAGGAAAAGGGTAATTATTAAACTATGCCTGGCCGTATTTTTTTATCAGAGAAAAGGAAGATAGAGGAAACAAATAAATGATTTCTTAAGATAAAAATTCTTAAATAAACATTTTGGTTTCATAATTTTAATTAATAATTTATTTATAGAATGCGAAACTTCAAGCTAATTACAAAATTAGTCATGAGAAATTAAAGAGAGAATTTTGTTTTATAAATACGGTAATAAAAACAATGAATTGAGCTGCGAATGGTAAAATGAAAATGAGGGCAAACCTAAGAATGCAAATGTACTTATGAAAATTCAAATATAAACATAATGACTTTCTCCAAATAATAAAAGTCAAAACTTTTCAGATGGAAGAATACTCTTCGGAGGAATTGACTTACTTATTAACCTTAAAAGTTTAAATTATCAATAACATTCTCTAAGACTCTCTGAACGAGACTTTTAACCAAAAAAGAAATGTATGACCTGGCACTATATGCGACTGAAGAAGATTTAAGAAAGATTTCGAAGAATACTAGCTAATGTGATATTGACGACGTGATTTAGAAATATTAAAACGTAGCATTCCCTATTTTTAAGTATAATGGCAAAAGGTCTTTCAAATATATTATTCCGAAAATTATATTAGGAAAAAATGCATTGCGTAGACATAATTCAAATGTTACGTTAGACCTAAAGGTAAGAAATTATTATCTATTTTCTCTCTGATAACTATGCAACTTGGATTTCATTTTTCTCTCAAAATGTTATAAAACTTTATCAAGAATCAGTCTATAGATTTGAATTCCATATAGCGTCAGAAATAAGTGGAATCAATTTGAAGAATTTGCTGAGAATTGGAGATGAATTGGATCAGAAAAATCCGTGCGCATTATGGAAATGAGCCGCGGATGGAGCAGAAGATTAGAAACGCAAAAGACGGTTCTCTCGTGACGTCACGATTTCATTCCTAAAGGAAGTAGGCTAATTGAATATATTGTAGTGGGATTCCTTACCAAAGCAAGTTAGAATCCGAGCTAAAATCTCAAATGTTAGAGCTGTTGTGAACAGATGTTCTTATCTTATACCCTGGGCGCTTTTTTATCTTCTAGATTCTGATGCAGAAATTTCCCATTAATTTTGTTCCTCACAGACTCAAAAATTCACAAAACTTTCTTTTCGTTTACTTTTAAATATCCTAGCAAGTTCGAATCGGAAGTAGTATTCCCAGACCGAAATAAATTTATTTTTCCATTTCCATTATTTTGGTACTTGTCTCGATTTAGTAAGGTTATCTTTTCTAATTTAATTTTGCAAAAGAAGTAAATCCCCTCTGCCACACGCCGGAAGGCGGTTTGCAGGGTACGTATGTAGATGTCTTATGTAGAAGCCTGCAAACGATAAAAATGAACTTTGCATGTGTTACTTAAGGAAATCAATCTGAGAGATCTCGGTTCGAACCCAGTGCCCTCTGAAACCCATTGCTGGTTTCAGAGGGCACGTATCCAAAGTTTGACAATAGTCAAAAGTCGGGCTGACGGTGAGGGTTGTAATCCAAGAAAAACACTTAAACCCACACAATTTCTGTTTTATATACACAGAAGATAAATTATGAGTGAAATAATGGTTAGTGCTAAAGCTAATAATTTTAAGCGATTGGCTGGGGACTGGCTTCGGATTTTAAATCTACGGTGACGATGAAATAGAATATGCCATCGCTGGAGATGCCTTCCATATTTCGAACGCGAATTATTAACGTACCTTAAACATAACCTTATATTTGTTGAAGTGTTGGTATTGCTCCATCCATTTCTTCCCCCACTTCCATCTTTGCTTTTTCCCGCAAATGAAATGGCCTTCTTAGGGCTTCCAATCTTCCTCATTGGCTTGCGTACTCCTTTTGCGGTGCGTCTTTTCGCCGATCTCTCCCCTAGCGCTGTCTACGCCACCTCTCGGGATTAACCATAAAACAAAGCGCTCTCGGAGACGCGACAATTTCGTCTTTTTTTTCCTCCTGGAATGTGCCGACGACGTCGAGCTGAATCTACTCGCGGAAATTAATATCTCACGCGATTCCCTTCGGATTTATTCTGGAGCTAAATGAATTAATCTCGAGTGCCGTTTTTCTTCGCGGAAATTGCTGGTGTATGTAATTTAAACGTATTCAAGTGTAAAATATATCACAACTCTCGATCTCGGAGAGAATAACTGTGTTTACTTTTGTTTGAATTAAATCGAGGGCAGAAGTAGAATTATAATAGAATAAAATTCTTAGTGTGATAATTTACTAAAATTTGTTATTATATTTCTGTTTTTAATTTTTTTAAACGAAAGCTGATTCGATACTTACAGGAATCCACGTTGTATCACATAGTCCGCTACTACAAAAATTGCGAGGGATATTTAATGTGCAGCTAAGAACACCTACAAGATACGTAAAAACCATTCTATATGTTGGTAGGCAGGCTATATATATTTACTTTGCAATAGCTAGGAGAATAATTTGACTCTTTGCTGATGTAAAATTTATTATTAATTTCTTCATGCAAACTTTTCACTTAAATGTTTTGTAAGCGTTATTGAGGTTTTCTTACAATGTGCGCTATGGTTTTTCACCACGTTAGCACAAGAACTATTAATTCATCGAAAACGTAATTTTTCAGCCACAGGATGGCCAAACAGGGTAGTTCATTTAAATATATGGCAGACTTTTCCATTAGAAGCCGGAAAACTACCATTCATACTATTCTAATTCGACAATTAATTTGCCATTTGCCAATTTAAGACATATTCTAGTTTTGAGTTAATTGAGCTCTAAGTTACATTATTAAAGGTATTGGCGAAATATGCAATCTCTGAGAGTTTAAAATTTTGAAAATCTGTACAGAAGTCAATTTCCTTGAGTTTACTCTAATCCTATCTATCCAATATCTTCTCTTCTCGTACTATCAAATGATGAACAATCAGTCTTGAATGTAATACATTTTTTTTCCGATGAATAAATTCAGAAATTCAGTTCATTCGGTTTCTAACGAGGCATCGCGCATGTTTCTGTGGAGTAAATGAATGTTTATAGTGTCCTTAATGAACGTTTTCCATCGCGAAGTCCGATGGATTTAAGAATGATCAGTTTCTTGGACCAGAATTCGTAATGCAAGTCCTTAGTTCCTTCGTAAATAAATAAAACTAATAAATACAAGTCTTGGATTCTATTGCTGAACTATAATTATTAAATTTAGATACGATTACGTCAATGAAGAAGTTAGTTCTCAAGGAGAAACAGACATGAAAAAAGTCTGACGGGACCAGAACTCGAACCCGGATATCCCAATTGCCGGTTGGTTGCTCTATCTATTGAGCTATCCAACCAGAGCATTCTGTGTTCTGGTGGGATACTGTGTGGGGTGGCTGGGATATTTGGTGGCACAGCTCAATGGATAAAGGCAACCAACCGGCAATTGGGGGATCCGGGTTCGAGTCCCGGTCCCCTCAGACTTTCTTAATGTATGTTTCTTTGTTCATGTCTGGGGATGTTTGTAGGTGCACGCCTTATCGTGCCAAATCACCTAAACCCTTTTCCTCGAGGAAGTTAGATCTCTGAATTACTGAATTGATTTAAAGAACAGGGGAAATGATGAATTTTCGGGATCAGAAAGATTGGGAGAATGACAAGAATGGAGCTAACACAATTATGACTATGCTAGGAAATGAAATTACAATGTTAAATATTACTTTTACTTTCTACTATGTAAATTACAACGACCACTTGTTCCCAGTATTTGTAGGCTTAAATTCTTTTTTACGTACCAGAACAATAGAATGTCCTCTTCCTGTAGGTTAAATTACCTCTTGACAATACATCAGCTGTGGGATTTATTTTGCGAAACTTCCATGCCTAACCGTATACATTTGCATCCAATTGTCTCCTTTCTCCACCTTATCACTTATCACTTTCAAGCAATTCCGGTAACTGCTTAATAAAAATATTCCTCATCTTGAGAAAGACTATAACTCGTGACGGCACCAATGAAATTTATGCCTGGAAATTTTTCCGGAATTTTAAATTTTATTTTCTTAAGAAATCTTTCCTCTGTTTTACTTTAACTTATGTGATGTATCTATCCCTGTAACTAATCCCATTCGTTTCAGAGATGAAAATCCATAATGTCGCTTATATTATCAAAATATCGCTATTCTGAACTAGAAAAACTTCTCCTTGACTTAAAAAATCTTTCATTCAATTTCCCTCTAGAAGTACTTTTTTCGCTTTCCATGACTATTATTTCTAATTAGATTCCGCAAAGTAAACGAAGACTACAAACATAAAGAAGAACTTAAAATGCTCTATTAGGGAATTTTTCAGTCGTCTGGAGTCGTACCCAGGCCACTTTCTTTTTTAAGAGTAAAGACGAATAGTCAATTATTCTCTATTGAGAATCCTATAATTTAATAATTATTTCCTACCAGGAAGTGCAGCAGATTATTTATTTTATTAGTTTAGTGAATTTCTAATGGGAGTAACAGACATCGCATCGAGAAATATATACCAAACATTATTACAATAGACTAGTGAACTCCCTCGTCAAAAAGGACGGGACTCAATTTAACTTATTCAAAAATGCATACATGATATAGTTTACATCTGACCTTTTTAGCAGAGACACGTAAATTTTAAGTCTACGTGAATTATGTGAATTATACGTGTATTTAAATAAAGTAAAATTCAATCTACGAGTATTTCTCATTTGTAATATTAAGAAGATATGATTCCCAAAAGGTTTTGATGAGTATTGAATAAATTTACAATAAAATTGCTAATACATTTCATCATATATATATGAAGGCATATCTTGCTATTTTGCTTTAATCATGAAATTTGCATCCAAAATATCTTCATAACTTTCTAAATTTTCACTTTTTCAATTTTCAGCAATAATTTGATTCATATGATTAGCAAAATGATAGTGCTATCATTTTCTCATATTTATTTCTATTTAAACATACATTTCCGGCGTATTTACGCTAACATTCCCGGTGTTCTCTTTAAAATCCTTCTGATTGAGAAACACTTTTACTCAGTCATAAGTAAGACTGCTTCTTGTATACCGGTATTGTAATCGCTGGAATCACAAAAAATTGTTTCCTTCCCTGGAAGGCTGTCATCTTCTCAAAAGAACTTTCAAATAAGCCTAAACTCCCGATGTACAACTTTTATGGGAAAACGTCCGCGCTCCGCTGTGACTATTGACTTTGTCGTCAAGGGAACGGTTTGTTTGTAAACACCAAATTCAACAAGCTGTCACTATTTTTGTCCGAATTCTTGCTATTTGAATCTGAAGCGATGTAAAATGGCTAAAATGAGTTTTTTTTCAATTTCCTTTCTTTCGGTAATTCTTTCGATATTTTAGGACCATTATTCCTAATTTAATTTTGCAAAAGATAGAAAGGCTGCATTCGTTCCAAGTGAACTTTACACCCAGTTTTCACGAAAGTGTTTCGAGTCGTCTGGAGTCGAACCAAGGATCCTATTGATGGAAGTATATTTGTAAATAATAGTCCGTTGGCGCTTTAACTAATTCCTTAATGTTATATTTCTCTCTCATTGGGAAATGCTTGAAATTAATGTAGAAAATCGATTCAATGCGTTTCTTACGGAGAGTAACTTAGGTTGGACAGATAAATAAATAGATGTATATGCAACGGTCATTATTATATAGGATAACGTTTCAAAGTAATTATCATCCTTCTTCGGGCTACGTCAATTAAAAGAGCCGAGTGATAAAGTTGGCCCTAAAATCAAACATAACCCAATTTTTCATTTAGCGGAAACAATGCAAGGGCGAAACTCGTAAGCGCTTACGTCATCTTCGTATAAAGTGTAACGGAGGGACGAAGGAATATTGAAGGAAGAGAGAAGGAGATGAAGAGCGACGAGGCGACCTGAGGAACGACAAGATTTGGGCTGGAGGAGTGAGAAGGACAAGAGCTCATTAACACTGCTAAGGGATTTTCACTAGCGTGTTTTTTATTCATACCTTTCAAAGCCTTTTCTTTTTTGGAATGTAAAACACTTGGGAGAAATCAGTGTCGGAGCGCAGAAAATAAGGTCGAAATGGGATATGGAGCCCATGTTGCCACTTTTGAAGCGGTCTTTATGTTCCCAGTCAACGTGGAAGGCACGAGATCATGGAAAGCGCATTACATACATAAAGAAGTCTTTCAACGACTTGCGCAAGCAAGCTTTTGTGTTCTTTCCAACACTACTGTCACTAGAAAATCTTCAGGGATAAAAAACTATCGAATATATTGGCCGTGTTTGTTAGTAACGGTTGGCGAATTTCCTCCAAAAGTGTAAAAGCCTAAAAAGGAAGAATATCTGAGTCGTAAAAAGTATTTAAAGTTAACTTTGCATCAACCAATTTGATCTTTAATGCAGATCAAGTAATTTAAATATGCTCGAATTCCGGGCGCTATCTTTTGAGAAAAAGGTTGTTACAAGTTTGATATCTTACGATAATGTTTACTCAACTACAATTGCTGAAGTAAACAAACTAAGAAAGGAATACGCTTCCACGACGAAATGCGTTCAAGAGTTTCTTGAACGACAAGAGGACAAATGTTCACCAAAAATGTTTTGCTATTGAAAATCGTAAACAGCAGTTCTTGCGGTCTTACATTCCTCATTTGTTTTCAGTTTTCTTGAAATGTAACGTATCTATTCGAATTTAAGGTAACACCTGTTATAGCAAAGGGAAGCACGGTGACCAAACCTAGAACTTCACTATCCAAATCAAATGATATTTTAAATGCTTAGAAGTAAATAACTTACGTATTAAAATGTAACTCATAAAGACAAACTGCGGTGTGTTATCGAAGAAACTGATATTGGCGAGAATATTATATCTTCCATCCCCGCTATTTATGACTTACAATGCAGGAATAAAACTATTCAAACTTAAAGTGAAGTTGCGATGTACTGGTGTGTTAAAATTCAGCTTATATCGAATATTATATTATACTCTTCCTGATACGTACTTATTCCTGATACGGTCTCCCTGATATCTGTCAATGTCTTGAGCGACGACATTGATAGCGATGTGAGTGCATTTCGGACGATTCCGTAATATACCGAGAAACAAAAACAAACGAAGATAGGATTCTACTATTAAACGGTTTAGCTCACATTAAAAGTTAGTGAGAGAAATTGCATTTAGATCTAAATGTAAACAAATGCTCTGTGATAAATTTCTTCAGAAGGAAATAACTGGGCCAGAAACACCCGCACAAACTTAGTGGAAAGAGTATAAGTATAGTCGACTCAGTAGAATATCTCGGAATCACTCCTACCAATAACTTAAACTGGAGCACACATATCCGAATAATCTGCGGTAAAGTAACTAGAAAGCTCGGTTTTACAAAACACATTGCATGTAGGTGCTTTTAAAGGTTAGGGAGCGGTGTCATTTCACCTTGGTCAGGCCCCATCAGGAATATTCGGCGAGTATATGGAATCCAGCAGATGAAACGTAAACCCACGAACTCAAAAAAGTGCAGCGCAAGGCGATACGATTTGTTAAAAATTGCTACGATAAAAAAAGAAAGCGTAACGAAAATGCTTTCAGACGGCGCACAGTGGTCTGGAGAGCCCGTTTTGTGCGGTCAAAAGTCGATTTTTCAAACTTATTTTGTATGGATCCAAACACTTGCTGCAGTAGAAGATAGATGTCCATTTAAATTGAAAATGGTCATTTTTCCTCTTTGGTAACCATTATTACAGAGAATTAGGCCTTCAAACATGGGTGACGTAGACGAGCCGGATTTCGCAGAAATTTTGCACCATCTTCGCTCTTAAAATTTTACTACTAGAATTGCTTTATTTACAACTAAAGTCGTTCGAGGGCATTATCATATTGTAATCTTAAGATCTATAACAATTTTTACTCTATTTACCCATAGGTTTGTCAGAAAAAGTGTTTTTCCTGGATTCCTTTTCATTCTCGATCAATTAAAAAGATGTTGACTTATAAAAAACCCTCTTCTACCACCGCGTTCTCGCATAGTACAATACATTTTAATATCTCTTTACTATAAGATATGAAAAAATCAGCTGATGCAAAAATTTAGCTGCTTTTCCGTTCGTTATTTGACGATTTGTGATACCACTCCGCCGAAGCTGAGTTAGCCAGATAGGTGGCTGCCAGTGTAAACAATGGAATGTCGGAACATTTTCAAATGTACCATCCGTTCTTATCATTAAAATAGAATGTCTTTTTCACACATATGTCAAACAAAGAACGACTGAATTTTTATTGTTAATATAGTGTTTGATAGCTTTACATATCTCAATTTTCCGTTTCTTTTCAGCAGATAAATATGTAGTTATAACAGACCTTTTGCATAATTATATATACACCACGAATATACTTAAGATAATTATAATATATTATTTAAAGTAATGATGAAATTACAACTACGGAATTTTCTTCATAACATGTTCAAAAATGGGCCGACAACTAACGCTGTCCCTCTTTGTCCATTTCTCTCGCATAACATTAAAATATTCTCTAGCTGATGCCGTCCTTACCAAAAAGCTGCTGCTCCCTTCTACTTATTGAAGCATATTCGAAATAATTCTATCAAATATTTAGTGGATAGATAAAGAAACGAAAGACAAACCCCGCCGAATTATCACGCATGTGTTTTCTAAAGTCTTCACTCGACTATGTGTCACAGGGATATATTATTGCCTTATATCTATTGGATCAACCGGAAAGTTTTGCTGTATTTACAACTCGTGAGCACGTAACGTCTCTAATAGAACAATGCTCGTAATAAGTAGAAAATGTATCATTAGACTGCAAGGAAATTTGATTACTCATGATTGTTCTTATGTAGATGTAGATGTAGATGTAGATTGTTCTCTGTTTGCTATTTCAACAATGATTAAGTTACACTATATTGAAGCTATATTAATAAATTTTAATATAATTTTTGTTAGCGCGTTTTGCTAATCTTTAATCATACAGGGAAAACCTACGAAGAAAAGTATTAGTCAATCAGAAGGTGTTCAAAAACAAAAACTATTGGAATACCTGTACCGAAAGTAGGAGACATGGGTTCGATGTCGTGTCGCTATTCTTCACACTTGTTATACCTTTGGGATCAGCCGCACGTATGAACGCATCAAATGTATCGTTCTTAGTTCTTAATTTACTGTTCGGATGTTTCCACTCTCATTTCTTCTTGGCTTCATTTTCATTAATCAGCTCCTAACAGTTCTTACCATTCTATTGTTAATAATTTTAAGCGATTGGCTGGGGACTGGCTTCGGATTTTAAATCTACGGTGACGATGAAATAGAATATGCCATCGCTGGAGATGCCTTTCATATTTCGAACGCGAATTATTAACGTACCTTAAACATAACCTTATATTTGTTGAAGTGTTGGTNTTCGGATGTTTCCACTCTCATTTCTTCTTGGCTTCATTTTCATTAATCAGCTCCTAACAGTTCTTACCATTCTATTGTTATTATCCTATTAATCTCAGTTTTCTTAAAATATAGTAGATGCTTACACCCTCTGCCATACGCCAAAGGGTAACTTGCATGGTATGTCTGTAGATGCAATGCTATGCGGCGAATATTCTGCGGTTTCTTGTCCTCTTTCAGGATTTCCGTTTCCGAAAATTCGGTCTAGAAAAAGTCAGTCGTTCGTCTTCGGAAGGTGATCAATCCAAATGACAGGAGATTCAACGAGGTGATTGATATTATCACACAAAAGGAAGAATGGGAGTTGGTTTACCCAATGGTTTTATTCTCGATATCTCAGAATGACGAAAACTCGTTATGCTAACCCAATGATATTCCCTCAACTGCGATTAATTTATCTTTCATCTATCTAAATTAACGACATTAAATATTTAACTCTTTTATTACACTTCTCTTTCGTTTTCCAATCAGAAATTCTATTCTAGTGACATCTTTGATGGATTTGAGAGAGAAAAACAATAACTTCTGTTTTCAAAAAGGATCATGGTCCATCTGACCATGATCAATATGGTCAATATGACGAATTAACACCAGCCTCTTTTGAATATTCTAAGTAATAACTTGGTGTAACTGATATCTGCGCCGTCTAGTTTATTCCTAAAAGACACTGAATACTAAGTGGCATCGACCCTTACTTGGTGGAAATCTATGCTACGTTATATTTGGTGTATTATTTTCACATTTTTGTGAGGAAATTGACTATATCCTTTCAGAAATATTCAACCAAATACCTTTCCGTTTCCCTGAAATCTTATCAGATTAAAGGATCCTTATAATTAACATAATCAAACAAGTGGAAAGCCGTGAATTCAATCCGTAGTTGAATTGAATTAAGTATACTCGGATTTGAGATACTCGTATGAATTAAGTATAAGGGTCAACGTGAGATCAGCAGTTTTACTTATCATGCAAATGGTTTGAAATTCGTTAATCCTTGAAAACGCAGCTTTTCACGATTTCATTCAGAATGAAATATATTTATCGGGCTGTCAGTATTCAATGCTGGAATACTTACACAAGTGTTCTACCTTACAATAGGTTCATGTGCCTTAATATTTTCTTTTAAATGCCTTTCATTTTCTTATACCACTCATTACTTACACCACCCTTTACGTCATCAAACATCTTTTGTCTTCGTCTTACCCTCTGTCTTTTACTTTGCATTCTGAATTCAATTTAATCTTCAGCAATCCCTCTCCTCTCAATAATTGACCTGACCATTTCCTCTGTTGACGTTTAATTGTTTCAATTAAAATCCTCTCCTTCCCGACCATCTCTTGCATGTACCTCTGTGTGTGTTTTTCTAGCAACCCAACTTACCCTTTCTATTCTACGCTAAACCCACATGTGGAAGGCCTATAATCTTTTGGTTTCCTCCTTTCCACGTTTCTTACCCATACAGCAAAACACTCCACACCAAGGATTTTACCAATCTTTTCTTGATTCCTTTATCGAGACCTCTAGTCATCAGTTCCCTGCGCTTAAAGAAAGTTTCCATGGACAATGCTACCCTTTTTTTGTGTTTCACGAGAAGGGGCTTGAAAGATATTATCAATATAGGGTAAAGTGTGGTATGCGCTATCGTTTGCTAAAAGCCATTTGATATGAGTGAAAACTTTCAAATCTAAGACCCATTAGTCAATAATTTTCCACCGATATTCAAAACATTAACAATTTGTCTAATAGCTCTCAACAGAAGGACAAACAGAAGTGAGAAATAGTCACATGGCATGCTCTTTTTCAATCCTCAATGTGCCAAGTCTTATAAATTTTCCTTTGCCTTGAAAAATTAAATTTGTTGAGTATATTCTGAGGCACGATAGTTTTATAACGAATACAGTAGAAGGAAAAATCCTTGGAAGTATAGGATGAGGAGGGCATAGGAAGAGTGTTCCTAGATAGTATGCAAAGTGTATGTATGGGTATGAGAACCTACGAGGAAATTAGATGATCAGTGATGGAAAGATCGAATTGGTTGCAATGACAAGGCCTTTAGAAGATGAAGATCTCTCAGAGTGTCTTCCTATTTTGCTAAGTGCTCGCCCTGTCCTGTAATTTCATCCTCAACCCCTTCATCTCAAAGGGAGTATCTCTTTTCACCACTTAGTTCGACGGGTGCCTCGTAGAGGTCGGGCCTGTGGACAATGTCGGTTAGTCTCACAAACCACTCCCCCTTGCCTACAAAGCCTACCTGAATGTAATGTCTGAATGATCTGCAAAGGAAGCTCAACTGGCTGGAAGAACAGTCACCCGGAAATTGGAATATCCGGGTAGGACTCTACCTGGAACTTTCTTGTGGTGCATTCACTGTTTCATTACATTACGATTCAGCAGCAAATAATTGACTGGAGTCCGTATAATAATTCAAACTTTATGCAACTTGAGATGATTAATTTATCTTAGCGAAGTTTGGCAGTAACAATCGACTTGTCTAGCAATAGTAACCAACCTGTATGTAATTAATTTTGGAAGTTCCTGCGGAAATGTTTTCCTTGCCTTCTTAACTTCCTTACACAAATAAATCACAAATTCACAAATTATCACAAATTCACAAATTTTGCCAACATATTTGTTACGACAGCACTGAAATGTCGACACTTTTTCCTCGCAGAAGATTGATAAAACTTGTGATGAAAGCTGACGATGTACCATAGGTAACAAAAACTTCGTTCTCTGATAAATGGGTTGAATAAAACAAGTTTCGTAGACAAACTCACCATCTATGAAGTCCACACTGTCACTTTCACTCCTGAAGCAATTTATATACAATAACATTACCACCAACAAAGACGCTACTCCTTCAACGTCAGCTGTCCTCACCAAATGAGTCACGGTGACGCACAATGTCGGAATTGGAATGACGGAATGATTGAATCACTCTTATCTTACGATTATTTTATAGTGCAATTGGTCGCGGCAATCATGTTTTTCTTGTGCCATTGACGGAATTTTCGACTAGATTGGTGGTAATATTTAAGTTTGATCGTATTAATCGACGAATAGCAAGATTAACTTTACTTTCCCCACAAACAAAAGCTCTTCTCCTGGCCATGCTCTACTTTCCATTTTAAAAAATTACGATTTATTTCTAGAATTTCCATTCCACCAGCCAATAAGCGTTCTTCATCGCCTGACTTCCCAATCACTATTTTTATCACAAATAACAGCTTCTATTTGACTTTGCATCAAGTGGCAGCGTCATGCTATACATAATCATAATAGGTTCCGGAATACATCAAAACATAATTACAATGCATTAAAAGTCATTAATAAATCACATACTTTACACATAAATCACAGTAAAACTAAATTTGTGCAAATATACATGAATGTTACATACGATATTTTATGAACCCTGAAATATTACAACTAATTACTGATAATCAATACTTAGGCTATTATTTATCGTAGAATATGACTATAATTAGAATATGCCGTATTATTTTAAACAAATTATCACGAAAAGGGTCACTAATTCTTTCCTTCGCAATTTATTACAAAATTCTACAAAATGTCTTACTGTTCCAAGTATCGTAGACCTAGGGTGCGATAATATATTTTTGTAATTAGTGGTATCTCCGAAATGTGCAATAAATCCGCATGTTTACGTAGTGGATACATGCAAATACATGTAAACAAGGAGGATTTATCGCGAATTTCGGAGATATCACTAAAAAATACATAATCGCACACCTGATCTCAAAATTCGGCACAAACCTTTCCTGAGCGACTGGAATCCGATTCCAAAATCCAACTTTCGATCACATGACAGAAACCGAAAATAAAAGCCGGATAATGGATTTTGTTGCTTTTCTAAACTTTTCCTCTGGCGCCATTCCTTTCCTATTTACCGTTTCACGATTGAAACTAATCTTATGAGACACTGTTGGTCTGGTCGCGCACTTATCAGCGAAGACCATGTTATAGCAAGGGTGAGCAGGAGTAATACTAAAAATGGTGGAGAAACGTTTTCAATTATTCTCAACAGAGTGCGCAGCAATACTCCGATCAACCGGTGCATTACTTATTCAAGCGGAAGCCGAACGAAAGGTTATCCATCTGGAATCGCCATCACGGCTTGGTTTGGCAGAATTTATGGTCAAAAACATTCGGACGACAGGTTGGGAGCCGTATCATAGAAATCGGCGGCTCTTGAGATTGATGTGAATGGGGAAATATCTCGGCTACTTATGACCTCAGAGGGCAAATTCTATTCTTACAGAGGAAAAGGTTTTGTCAAATTTAGCGCATGCGCTCAGTATTTGCTGGCTTCTTCTTTAATATTTCCCACGAAATTAAATTAGATATTATTATTTAACGCTACAAATATTAAATTTAGGTGTAATTTAGTTGCTAATTCAGGTGCAGTCTCAAATCTTCAAGTACAGAACAAACAAGAGCCAAAAAGGCGCTCAATTGTTGGTACATTTGTCATTTCCATATTTGACCAGAAAATCAAAGATTTTATAAGGGTAACATTACTATCTTGGTGCACATAACTAATATATATTTGAATAAATGTTGACAAGAAATGTACAGCATGTCTGAAAGACAAGAAGAAGATATTCAATGGCCATAAATAAGTTATTTATAATAAAATTGGGGAAAATATTTTCCTTCAAGAACAATTTTGCAATCTGCATGATAATGCACTTGTATGGCCGATTTTCAGCTGCAAATATTGCATAAACATTTGGTGTGTCTATTATTTTAGAGAAAGGGGCATACCCTGAAAGTCTCGAGTGAATCCGTGTTACACAAAAAGGATACTCTCCTTGTCGGATGTCTCCTTTCATGTCATACATTCACGTCAAAGACACAGTGCGCCGTACGGCAGGATGTCTGGAAACCTGATTCATACACTGACACATTCTAATTCACTTGGGTGTTCGCGAATGAGGAACAGCAACTATCTGTCTCGCTATTTCAAGTAAACTCTTATCCGTTTGGCTACGGCTCTCTCTCTCTCTCTCTCTCTCTGCAGATATCATGATATGGCGAAATTCCTCATGCAAATCGCTAGCCAAGATTTCTCGGAAAGCCTATGCCCCTACTTTGACCTTTAAATTCCCATCCAAGAGTTATGATCATTTCTATATTATGTAAATAGTCCGCATTGTATATATATCATATTCGACGGGTTCAGATTTAAATATTGATTAAGAATATGTACGTGATGTATGTAAATCGTATTTTTAAACTTCCATATATAAAATCCGGCTATTGCTATCATCGATTTAAATTTCATAAATATCATATTCGTAGTTTCCCGGTCTATTTGACCGCAAATCTGCATTTATTGACCTCTACTCATAGGCTATTCAATTGATCTCTGCTAAATTCGGCATAATCCGCCTTTCCAACTCGCAAAATAAAACTATGAAGGCAGGAAAAATAAAACTATGAAGGCAGGCAAAATAAAACTATGAAGGCAGGCAAAATAAAACTATGAAGGCAGGCAAGCTGATTTATGAGCGTAAGAGTTCCGGGTTCGACTCCAGAACGTTCGGAATGGCTTCGATAAGAAATTCACATAGAGCTCGTTTTTGTCTCTTGAAATCTTCATTTCTTTTAGAAATAATTCTCCTAGGTAATCCAAATGTGCCAAAAGAAGGAATATCGAATTAAATATTCTTATTTTAGCTGTGGAATGTCGATTTTGAATCCAAATTGCGAGAATGTTGATAAAATAGAAAAACATTTTGTTAGTAATTTTGTGTTTGTAAACATCCCGTTGGCGACCGTGGGGGTTGTTGAATTCGAACTAATGCGTTATTCCATTCAAATTTGATGGTAGAAACTGATACCAGAGTTTACGAACTTTAGAAAATTTTCTGAAATTACAGCCTATGCAAAGCACGGTATACAAATCGGAGGAACAAACATACGGTTATACAGGAATATATCTTAACCAACCCGTTTTTTCCAAAGAAAATTTGTTTATGTCAAGAAATGTGAAGTGAAGTGT
This sequence comes from Ladona fulva, assembly GCA_000376725.2. Lineage (NCBI taxonomy): Eukaryota > Metazoa > Arthropoda > Insecta > Odonata > Libellulidae > Ladona > Ladona fulva. The sequence goes on from KZ308269.1 coordinate 416,328, forward strand.
TGTGAAGTTTATTGTTTATGTGAAGAAATATTATAAAGAGAAATGGAAGGATTTTCGGGTGACGAACGAATTTTAACACAAACGAGGTTGAATACCTGAGAGTTTATGTAAAATTCACGAGTTGCATAATTTATTACAATTTTGAAAAAGGGATTTTCAAAGTTGTATGGCTGTTTGGAGTTTTTTTTCATATCTCAAATGTATTTATACATCTTAACTTTTTTCTTTATAGAACTTCATAATATCCAGCAAAATCGAATATTTAATATTTCAGAATTAAGCAAATACTCTTATTCTTAGCCTAAGATCTATTCTGGTTAGTATTCATAAAAAATATGGCATGAATAGGTTACTTATTCAGTCATGATAGACTTACAATTCAATTTACATTGAGTTCCATCATGATTGACGGGGGCGTTTTCAAACCCCTATTATCGATGCTGAGCTCAATTTATATACTCTTGGGTTTTAAAAGAGAATTAACGGTTTGAAGATGGTAGTTCTTTCTAAGTTTAAAAGAATGGCTAAAAGTTGAAAAACAAATTTTTATGAATGTTCGTTATATGATCATAATTGACAAAATATTTCCTAATACATTTAATTATGATTCGTTTCCTATCCAGAATCATTCAAACCATCCAGCGGTCACAAATATATTAAGTAATTATTGGCATAAAATTGATACTTTCTAGCATAAGACGCCTAAATCAAAACAATAACAGATGCATAATTAAATTAAATTTAGTCATGCTCAACTGGGGTGCTTATTAGTACTAATTAAAAATGTATTGTGGCGGAACAATTTGACAACTAATCTTTCCAATATGATTCGCATTTCATTGTACGTACCTTGATAGTTACTCTGTCTTCTATTGATACATTATTTCTATTCATTTGATGTTCTTCTTTAACATCATATTCTCTGATCCTTCTTCATTTTCTTTCTCTCCCCTTTTCTGTAGGCGTTTTCTTGCACAGGGGACTTCTTCAACCTTCAGTTGAGAACATTTTTCCCAACAAACCCAATCTTGTTGCTTTATTCTTTCTACTAGTTTTAAACATAAATTTAAAAGGATGTATTAAATATTGAGCTTGGGTTAAAGAGAGGCAAACTAAAATCTGGTCTCGCCTTAATGAAAAGTTAATTCGTTATGATTGAGAAAAGCAATGGATCTAAGAGTATGCCTGAGGCTTTAACGTATATCTACTTGCGTGTATATTCGAACATATTTTATGAGAAATGATAAGGCTCTCGGATAGCCAAATAGGCAACGCGTTCGACATAAATGAAAGTTTCTGTTCCCGGTGGGGGCCTATGTGCGAAATGACCTCAGTTGTCGAAGGAATTTTAACAATACTACTCATAATTTAAATGTTTCTTCTTGTAATTATATTCATACTTTCGTAAACAACAGTTGTCAGCTTCTACATTTTAATTCTTAAATTTAAATATATCTCGAACACTTTCCCTTAACTTACGTTAAGAAATAACTAAAAGTAAACTGCCAATTTCTCTAACTCTAATACAGATTCAAATCAGTTTTGATTGTGAAGACGCCCTTTGATTATCCTGTTCCTGTTATTATTATCTTCACGATTATAAAGAAATTAAGGCCTAATTAATATGTTTTTCCTTCTCTGTACTTCTGTTTTTTCAATTTAACCTAATTTACCGGAGTATCCCAAGCTGAATTTTTGCAGACATTCAGAGAAAAGTTTTATAATCAAAGGATCACGGTAGTTTGGCTTTTCAAACTCGTGTGTTCGATAGATAACCTATCCTAATCGTCCTTAATTATTCCGTCGTTCTTTAATGATATAGGGTTTAGTTTTCAAAGCTTTTGAATGAACAATGATAATCTTTAGTCGAATAACTAAATGATGATGTCAACGGAGGCTATTCTAATCTCCTTCGCTTCCATGAATGAGAATGCCATTTGCATAATATTATGTTTTCCAGAGGCATCGTTATCAAGGAAATTGTAAAACTTTGAAAATTCGTTGTTTCTCCTTGGTTCGTTTGCCTTTATCTTCCGCTAAAAAACTTCATCTGCAATTCCATTAGCTACAGATGCTTTTCATGTCTTTAATTGCAGTTCTTCGTCATTATCTCGCTTCGTTAAATATCTAGGACCACATCTTTTTACGTAAGCTTCTTTCTCTGATGCTTTTGTCCTTCCGAATATCAAATGCTATCTACGAAATGATTCGATTTATTACGAATGAAAGTCATGTTTTATTCGACAAAGTGCTTAAGTTAATGCTTTTACTACAAGAGAGTTTACCTAAACAGAAATTCTTGGCTGGATATTAAAAAGCCTTTCATCTTATATTCTGTTCCGTACCACTCATGTAGGTTTTCCAAA
>KZ308269.1:418865-440972 GCA_000376725.2 Ladona fulva
TATAACTGTATAATAAATTAACTGAGTTCTGATGCTTAGCCTTTCATTCTCGATTGAACTTTTTCTTTCGACTGATGGCTAATAATAAGTATAACCTTCACCCACTACTTTTCTCCCTTAAAAATGTCCTTTTGGCTATCAAATACGATGCACACATTGCGAATTACATTTCGATTCGCTTTCCGTGTATTGATAATTTACGCAAATCATTACTTTGGTACCATTATGTCATTTGGCAAATTTAATTTCTTGGGAAATTTTAAATCTAAGGCATATTTTATCGTTGAGAAATTATTTGTCATTATTAAACCCTGTTTAAACAAAAAGTCTCATTAAAAGCTAAAAAACCATTACTGTAGGTCCAATATTAATGCGATGATTGGCTTTAGAGCTTAATGCACGTAAATATTCAACAACTAACTCCTTTGAAAGAAACTCTATTGCCAATGGCAATCTTGGCAACAGAGAATAGATAGGCTATAATCATGATTATTTTTACAGCCTCCGAGAGACAACCTTAGTGAGGATAGAATCAATGAAATATATTGGAGTAACCACAGGAATACCGTAACATGGGGTAAACACATCCGTAATATATGTGGGCGAACACTTACGAAACTCGGATTCGCCAAGAGAACAGAAGGCAAGAGCGAAGAAAATGTCCGCGAGCGATGTTGCGTTGCGTTGGTCAGGCCTCGCCTTCAATATGAATGTAATGTATGGGCCGAAAAGTGTTATATTCGAGAGACGGCAAATCATTGAGCGTTACTCAGATGCTCCAGGACGCAGGATAGAAATCTACAGAAGATGCAATATTTAAATAAAGGCTTAAGTTACTCAATAAATAAAAAGGTAATTATAGCCCATATTAGTTCCAGTATATAACTGGTATTATTTGAAAATATTTAGATAAAGTACATTATTAGAAAATCTATCCGATATTATCTCTCTGTCTGAACCAGATCGTTCTGATTCTGAGAGAAAAATCAGAGGAAAAGATGCTTGGAATAGTTCTTTCAAGAATTAATTTCGTCCACGAACGATACCCGAAATAATCTATCAAGAAAGAAGAGCAAAGGTGTATGCACCCCCTGCCATACGCCGAAATGCAGTTTACATTGTGAGTACATATGTGTGTAAGTGTAGACGTAGAGCAATTAACTCTCACCCACTTCTTTCGTGATTTCTTTCTAAAAGGAAACTTTATTTTTGGAAAAATCATTGAAACTTTCACGGTTGCTCGTCTTTCTTGATCAGCCTCTGACATTCATGTTGGATTTCAACGCTCTTACTAACATTTTTGTCATTCGATATTAAAATAACAAATATCAAATATGCCGGAGTATAATAATCTTGTATCTGACTCTTTCATTTTCTTCCTTAAATTTCTCAATAACTTGTATTTCCTATTTACGCTCAGCCATTTCTCATTGAGACATCCGAGGAACACCTCTCCGAATATGCAATGAATACTTCAAATCTTATCTGACGCAATTTAAGGTGCTCCGGGTAGTATTTGCGAAAATGTAGAATACTTTTTGGTTATGATTTTTGAAGGAATGAACTAAATTTCAATTAACTTACAGTTTAAATGAAAGCTGCATCTAAATCTTCTGAGTTGTTTTTATGTAATGGATAAAAAAATTTTTATCGAATTTTCATTTAATATTTTGAACAATATTTTGGTTTATTGACTTCTTTTTTATTTTCACGATGTTCGCCGTCTACGTAAATCTTGAAATCATTCTTTTTAATCGGAGGACCATTACATGTTCAATAAGAGATTAAGTCCAAGACAAAATATGAAGATAAAATGTGTGGGGAAAAACTTGCGCCTGCAGTATAGGCTAGAAATGACAGACAAGCCTTGCCGGTTGCAAATGTTTCAGGATAAACCATTCTAAGCCATTTGTTTTTGGCGTAATTTTTGAGTGATTTTTTTTTATATTCCGCAATGCAGCGTTGTTGCATTCTGTTTTAGTTATTTAGATCTACATTTGTATCTTTAAGTATTTTTCAGCCTAAAACGAAAATAATACATTTAAAATTTGAACAAATCGCACTCCATGTTAAACCAAACTTATTGAAAACCAGTCTTCACTTTAAACTATTTTCAATTTGATTTTTTCAAAGATACGTATAAATGAAAAATACAAATTATGATATGGAGCATATAACCTTCGTGTATGTATTTATTTATTCATCTGATGTCAGTAATTTGCGGTAGGAATTGTACAGAAGTAGCTTTTCAAAAATATTTTCACTCTTTTTCCCGATTAGTTCGAAATGTAACATTTCGGAATTTATCTGAAGGATAATGAACTATTACATATCAAATGTTTGTACAAAAACCATCCTTGGTTTGCTTCCGGTTGGTTTAAAACATTCCCATGTAAAGTTATACCTATTTGATCAAGATCCAGTTTAAGAAAGGAGATCAAATATAAAAGTTAATTGCTAATTTCATAATTATAAATGATAAGACATACTTCCATATGCATGATGTATGAATTATAAACTTAACTAGAAATTTATCCATTACCCATCATAGCAATAGAGGAACGTATGTTATTAATATTATAAATAAGAAATATATTAAATTTTTATAGACACGTTTCAAGCATCCTGGTTTAGAGGTCTCAGTATATGTATATACAAAAATAAACTTAAATAAGTAAATAGTTTAAATTAACTTCTGTAATTTTGAAACGAGGAGATCATCACCAAAGATTTAACGTAGTTTTTAGTCCTATTATCGCGTGTTTGTAGGAAATTGTTAATGAAAATTTTAAATTGGCAGACACTTAGCAATTATTATTATGCTTTTAACGATTAGTGGACGCTATTCTTTCAGAATTCGGGCTGATTTATTTCCATGTTTTAGTATACAACTTTCGTCATTTCAGAATAGAAGTAGCCACTGGTGGTAGAGTTATTTGTCACTGATAAGAACTCCAAAAACCGTCATCAACGGATGTTTGTTTGAGTGACGACAGCTGTTTCTATTAACCATTCGCTTAATTAAATATTCTTTTTTTTATTATTAGAATGAGTCGTTAAAGGACTACCTCTACACAGGGACGGATTTAGGTCATCAGAGGGCAAATATTAGAGGACATACGTAGGAGTAAAAGAGACCCATTTTATTTTAAACACGAAGAATCGCATGAAAAATCAATCAATATCAATCGAATCTAAAGTGGTATTTCTATAAAGTCCGTTGAGTAAAGGATGATTATTATGAATGGACATAAATTATGTAACATATTCTATTAAAATATTATTTCGAAATAGCACATATTGAGTTCCTTCTTCACGTTGAAATCAAGAACAAGTGAACGCGCCATGCTTCCATTGAGGAATGAAAATCAATGTAATAACACTAAGTTTATCAATTCGAATCTTAAATATAATGATGTTATAGTATAATATAACCTTATTACTTTATGTTTGATAATACCAATTCTTAAATTCAGTCTTATTGAGGCTCGATGAGGCCCATAGATGGTGGGCCTAATTATAAAGCCGACCCCACCTCTATAGGACGTGGTAATAGACGCTTAGTTTTTGTGGCATTAGTGAAAGTCGATCGGTGAATCCAATATCTTCACTCCTTAAATATCCCACTCTTTAACCAAATCCGAGACCCAAGTTAATATAATGTTTTCTCATTTTCCTTCCGCGGAAGGGAACCGAATTAGTCTCCCATATTGTAAAAGGGAAAGCTCCTTTATAGGCGAAATTAAAAACGACATCGATACAGATAAGAGATCTTACCTTCTTATCTTCCTTCCATTTTCTCCGGGAAAACAATTCCCGCAGCTCTCAATGTGTCCTCAGCCATTTAACCTTTTGCGTAACACGGCATCGCAGTCTCAATTTCCGCACTCTCTACTTCTCTTTAATTCGTACGTCATATTCTTCCCAGAAATTTAATTCCCCGCACATGCCCACATCCCTGTTGTTCTCCACATTTTTACAGCTTCTTTTCTGTTACTGTACCTCATTTCCACGCATTATCCGCTCCTATTTCGCCTTTCGTTTCTCTTTTGTTATTTCATCTTGTCTTCCACCACTCGCTCTCTCCCTTTAAACTCTCTGCCTTCGTTTTTCCCTCCACGCACGCCTTTGTTCCACCCTCTTTCAAATGTAATGAGCTCGACTGCTGTTTTAGGGCGCTGCTAAAAATGCCTTTAACTTTTTAAAGTTTACGTAAAAGTCTTAGAGAAATTACCGCCATATGTAGTAATGTCTAATGTTCCAGAAATTCGTTCACCTCCTTTATATCCCCTCTTCTTTTCATTACCGTTTTCCATTTTGCCTCATTCACTCTCGTCTGGTGAATGTTTTCCTTTCTTTCTTTCTCCTTTTCTCTTTCCTCGCCTAATCCAAACTCCTTTGAATAGTTTCGAAATCCCACGCAGAGAACGAGTCCTTCAGTCGATCCATTCATGAACCTTTCATCTATTTATTCATTTATACGTCACCTGTTCGTTTCTCTTCTGTAAAGTTCCGTTTAGTCCTCCGAAACTATCTCTTCTCTTCGAAACATTCCTTTTCGTCACTCCCTTTTGGCCCAATCCTTCACCCTGACTTTTCTGACATTCCCCGGACCTTTTAAAGAGTTAAATGCCAGCGACTGCTTCCTCGCATCATTTTTTTCTTGGCACATACTTTCCATCCGTTTTACTCTTTCTTTTCCCCCGACTCTGTAAATCACGTTCCCATCGTCTCTTCCTTTCATAAAAATTCCTATCCCTTCCTTCTTTTAAACTCCGCTCTTCCCCCAGATATATACACTCCCATCGCCGCTCTTCTTTATCTACATTCCGCACTCTTCTTTGCTCAGTTTACACACCTCCCCCCCTTAATCGTCTCTTTCTTAATCCCTCCCCCGCCCTATTCTTTAAAACAACCACTATTCTTCCCCGTGCCCCGCCCAGCGCCTCCCCACCTGCCTCCCTAGACGCCCGTGGAAGGAGTCGCCTTCTTGCGTCGGGGGCCATAGTGGGGGCGAAGGGGGAGGAAGAGGGCACCGATGCTGGCGCCGCAACTAGCGGAGACCGCTAGAGTGCACCAGAGGCAACACTTGACGATCGCCTGCCGTTCGTGCGTTCCTCACCAGCCGATCGCTCATCTCGGCGACTGTGCGTCCACGTATCGGTAGAAAAATACTCGAAAGGCGTTGTCCGGGTAACGGAGGGAGAAAAGGGGGTGAGGGCGAGTGCGTGTCGTGTCGTGCTATCGAAGTGAAGTGCACATCCCCACACGCGTCAACAGACCCCATCGCAACACAAGGCGAGTCTACCTCAAAGCCTCCTTGTCCCATTGCCTCCCTCCAACGCCCCCACCCACCTTTCCTCCCCCCACCAACACCTTATCTCCAGAAGTGGAGAGATTTCCCTTCGCGAGAACTACCCGCTCAACGTGTACTTCCATTCCCGCCTCGATTCATACCTGGAAAAAAGAACGATTCCATAAGCCCTGAACATCCGTCTCTCTCTCTCTATCTCTCTGTCTCTCCCCACAAACTCTCTCTCTCTCCAAATAACTATCTCTCTTTCTATCGCTTGAACTTTCTTATTTCTATCTCTATATATATATATATGCTTTTGGTATCTATCTCTTTGTTAGTTTCAGAGAATTCGTAATTATTGAGCACGAACAGTTGAGAATCTCTAGGTAATTACTAGATTGATGTATGTAGTTTGCATGCATGTTTGTTTGCGTGTCCTCTGATGGTTTAGATGAGAGAGTGTAGGAGATATAGGCCATTTATTGCAAGTGATACATTACTATCGTGAAGTATATATATAGATAGCCTCGTCGAATGCTTGTTAATTCTAACCAGTGTCTGTACACGAAAAGTGCTTCGCTGATGCTCACGTCTATTAGCCTTGAAAGTAGTCTGTGTGTTTGTAGGAAGATAAAATCAAGCACATAAAGTAAAAAGTAAGTGAATCTGTGAAATCGGTAATTGTGAAAATAAAGGATTGTATTCTAGTTGTAGCAGTATTTAGTTCTAGGATTTAGTATGTATATACAAAAATAAACTTAAATAAGTAAATAGTTTAAATTAACTTCTGTAATTTTGAAACGAGGAGATCATCACCAAAGATTTAACGTAGTTTTTAGTCCTATTATCGCGTGTTTGTAGGAAATTGTTAATGAAAATTTTAAATTGGCAGACACTTAGCAATTATTATTATGCTTTTAACGATTAGTGGACGCTATTCTTTCAGAATTCGGGCTGATTTATTTCCATGTTTTAGTATACAACTTTCGTCATTTCAGAATAGAAGTAGCCACTGGTGGTAGAGTTATTTGTCACTGATAAGAACTCCAAAAACCGTCATCAACGGATGTTTGTTTGAGTGACGACAGCTGTTTCTATTAACCATTCGCTTAATTAAATATTCTTTTTTTTATTATTAGAATGAGTCGTTAAAGGACTACCTCTACACAGGGACGGATTTAGGTCATCAGAGGGCAAATATTAGAGGACATACGTAGGAGTAAAAGAGACCCATTTTATTTTAAACACGAAGAATCGCATGAAAAATCAATCAATATCAATCGAATCTAAAGTGGTATTTCTATAAAGTCCGTTGAGTAAAGGATGATTATTATGAATGGACATAAATTATGTAACATATTCTATTAAAATATTATTTCGAAATAGCACATATTGAGTTCCTTCTTCACGTTGAAATCAAGAACAAGTGAACGCGCCATGCTTCCATTGAGGAATGAAAATCAATGTAATAACACTAAGTTTATCAATTCGAATCTTAAATATAATGATGTTATAGTATAATATAACCTTATTACTTTNACTAAGAAATAAAACTTATTTTCTCTGAGAGGCGAATTTTAATATCGCTAGCAGAAATAAGCATTTCTCTCTGAGCCCCGAAATTTCACTTAATCTCTTTGAGGCGATATAATCTCTACAAATAGCGTCTTTTGTTCCGCACAATACTCTCTTTCAAAACTTGTTCTTCCTCTCTACATCTGTATCTCTCTCTCTGTTTTAACTCTTTGAATTACTCTCTCCTTCTGGGAAGGTTCTATTTCACTCTCTGCTTTAGAATTCCAAATAAGGGCGAGAAATCCTATTTTTCTCCTTCCCGAACGCCATAAGAAGAGATATTCTCGGGCCTTGTAAGAACCCCGAATATTTGTCTCGCCCGACTGCACAACCTTCCACCTGCTGCCCTCTTTTCTTTATATATACATTCAGCCACCCCATTGTCTCCCTCCTTCCCTACCCCTTCCACCTTTAGTTTATTCCTTACCTGTCCATTCACCTACGTCTTGACCCACCTCTGATTCGTTTTCCAAAGGATTTCTTCCAATTATCCGGGGATAAGGTCTTGAGACGAATCGTAGTAAATTTATCGGGACGCGGATTTACGTCACTGAAAGACTATCTTCCTGCAAAGACCCGCCCTCGGGTATAACTTCCTCCGGTAAAACCTTTTCTTCATTTTTTTTAGACTTCAGTATCGGACGTTTTTCTACCTGCCCATTTGAAATAGTTGATTTTGTTTATTTTTAGTTCCTTTGCCGAATAAATTTTTACGGGTCGAAAAATATTATCCATTATTCTTCGCTTTTTTTGTTGGAATTAAACAAATAAGGATTCGGTTTCAAATTGGGAATCGCAATTCCCTCTTCAATTAAAACTTTCGACGAATAAGCCAAAGCCGAATTTGTCGCCTTTTTTCCTTCGATATAAAATACGCTTTCACTCCCCTTCTCTGGTTTTTATTCGCTTTATTTTCCTTTTCTTTGGATATATCTCTTCCGGTCCTCCATCATCCAATCACCACGCAGCGCTACCTTCAATTGTTCCATATCTTCCCGACCCGCTTCCTTATCTCAGATTGTTACCTTCCCCAGAGAAAATCACCTTCCTTCTCTCTTTTTTTTTTATTTATCTTCCGTCGTCTCGTTTCATTTCTCTCCTCCCTTTATCCCTTCCTCAACAACGCCCTCAGGAGCCAGTAATAAACGGAAATCCTAATTTATCGTCCCTCTCTCCGTGGGCCACTAACACACAAAGCCTTGCCCTTATCCGCTACGCAAAACAAGACTATAATTCCTAACACCGAAATAAAGCGTCTACCTTTGAGAGCCGCTCTGTCCCGCCTTCCTGGTCTCCGCCCAAATAAACAAGGCCTTCCGCGAACATCACAAGTATCGGCCGTCGCTGGATCGACAAGATGAGAATCCTAGAGGAAGGAGGAGGTGCACTTGCGAGTGGTGGAGATGTGGAGTCGGTCGCGGATGCCAACATCGTAAGTGAACGGTTGAGCGATTAAAAGTCATCTCTTCTCTTCCCGAAAGAGGAAGGGTCTGAGAAATTTCCTTGGATATGTTCTAAAGTAAAGAAGAGGTTCGAATCGGATCAGAGGTAGGCGCTGGGGCGGAATGGGTCGCAGCACGAAGGCGTTCGAAGTGCCTCCGAGAGTGGGACGGGATTGGGTTTGGCTGCGAAGAAGAGATATAGGCTGAGAGTGAAGGAATGGGTTAAGGAGGGGGAGTGACCGGGTAGGAGAGAGATGGCAGGGTTTTGTGAGTGTTGAAGGAGGTGTAGAAATGTGAAGTGGCTAAAGAAAGGCAAGATAAATATGAGATAGCGGAGGATAATGAAAGTAGGGAGAGAAGGGGGAAGAAAGAGTTGGAATGAGAATGGAGGTTATGAAAAAGAAAGTTGAGAGTTGGAACGGAGCGAGAGAATGTTAGAGGTTATTTTAGTTGGTAGTTTAGAAGTGTGTTAAAGAGGCAGAGTATGAATGGAAAGTGGTGTAGAAGTAAATAGTAAAGGAGGAAGAGGAAGTTGAGATAAGGTGAGCTTGAAAAATAGAAAGGGTTGAACATGCTTAGAGAACGGTTTAGAATCTGTTTGCCGGGTAAACATGAAAAGGTTATTAAAGATTAAAAGCGATGTTATTTCACCTTAGTCAAGACAAAGTCAGGCCCTACCTGGAATATTCGACTAGTATATGAAATCCAGCGAATGAAGCGTATGCTTGCGAACTGAAAAAGTGCAGCGCAAGAGGACGATATTTGTTAAAAAGTGCTACGATAAAAAAGGAAGCAATACAGGGTGAGAAACCTCGAAAGAAACGGGATTAGGAGCTCTTCTGCGATTGCATGATAAATTTAGAAAAATTACATTTACACAAGATGTAGTCGGTCCTTTGCTGATCCAACAACGAATAAGAGAAATAGATGCATGGACAAGTCATTTTAGGGACTCATTCCTTTCGCGAACGATACGCAACAATAATAAGCTAAAGAGTTAACTCTAACGATTGGTGTTTACACCTGCTGCCACGTACCAACAGGAGGCTTGCAAGGTATTTCTGTAGATACAGACGCTAAGGGAGCTTATTCGCAAAAGAAAGTAAAGGAAGAATTTTAGGGTAGGCAAAGATTTGAAATATTGTGCAAAGATAGTAAAAGGAAAGTTAGATAAGTATAGAGGGACGTGGTAGAGCCTGCGAGTAAGGGAGAAGGAAGGAGAGTGGAGAAGGCTGCAGTGAAATCAGTGTAAAGGAGGAGAGAGGGGTGGAGGCGTGATATTTGGCAAAGCGGATCGTTGTTGGCGGGGTAAGGGTCGATGGTGGACTCGCAAAAGGGGAATCACATGGCGATTGTTGCGGGAAAAAGAAGGGGTTCAGATGGGGCAGTTGGGGAGGGAGGTTGGTTTGAGCAGTCGGAGCCGAGCGTGGGAATGTTAGAGGCAGGTTATACGGTGGTGCGCCGTAGGTGGGGTGTAGGAGATTTTGATGAATGCGGGCGAAAACGGTGGTCGATCGCGGAGAGGAGGGTCACCGTGCAGCAAAGATAAATGAAACAGAGAGAGAGACCTATATATATATTTACGATTGCCTTGTCCAAATTTGCTCGGATTTTGGAATCGGATTACTGCACTGTGTCGACAAAAATGGAGAAGTGGTTCCGTTAATTTTTTTCGTGGGAAATGGGATTCGCGCCCGATGAAGAAGATTGGGATAAATAATACCTTTTTTTGGGTATTTTTAAGTGCCTGAACTTAAACAGCTAGTTTTTTTTATGAGTTCCGTGGTTTTATTTTAGTATTCCGTGAGTTAAACCATAAGTTTTTATGTAAATAATTCGCAGAATCTTGATGTTGATCGAGAAAGGTCAATAGAATGGTATATGAGTTTATAATTTAGTATCTTCCATTTTCACCATGGAATGGTATTTTATTGCTTACCTCGCGAATTTCTTCTGTGAAGAGAATTTTCCAAAACTTTAAGAGAAAGTTTGTTCCAACTCGGGACTCATTATTTACTCTTACCGTGTTTTTCAGTTAAGAAATGTCAGAGTTGAGCACAATTTTGAAAAATTATAAACATTTTGTATATTTCAAAAGCATGGATCTTTTTAGCTCATTATATTCTTTCCTTTTCAGCTCTCAGACATGAATTCTATTAAAATTCCTGAAGAAATTGAATTCGGAAATTGATTCGCACAGAAATATTTCAAACGGAGAATATTCTGATGGAAAAAAAATGAGTAAGGCGACTCATTACGTAGAAATTGCTCTCAAATATNAATTTTTGGTAAAATTCTCCTTAATCTCCCTAAAGTTTCTCTCTTCTGTCCCTGCTCTGTTAAATGACATATTTTATCGCATCCTTGATCAAGTGAAACAACTGCCCAGCTTATAATATGCAAAATTGAGCTGATCACTTACATGTGTACCGGCACCACCGGAAAAGAGAAATATTTCATTTTAAAATATTCTATATTAAAGTAACTCTATAATGGTAAACGTTCGTCGTACTACGGCAAGGCATGAAGTATGGTGCTTATTTCATAATTTACATATGCAAGACGACTTTTCCGTTATATCTGAGCTTTCGATTATCCGAGATGGTTCCGGTCCACATTAACTTGGATAATCGAGGCTTTACTGTACTATAAAAATTCACGAAAAGTTTTTCAATACCAAATGTCGACAGAGAAAAAAAAATTGTATCCGTTATGACGGTTGCTTTGAGATACGTCTGTCGCGTACTTGGAGAAAATCACATTGACGTGTCATCGCCGAGTCTCCAACCACAGAGGACTAAATAATCTCGAATTTCTCAGCAAAAGAACCATAACGGCAAACGAGTTGGATCACGAGATGTTCAGAGAAACTCGCCGAATGCCAACTCTGGAACACGTTGGGGCAATATAACGCTGCGTATACGTCTTGGTACTTTTATTAAAGAAGCAATTTCTATGCAAATAGTGTGGGAAATTCTGTTTCCTAAGAAGGGAGATTTAATGGCTTTGAAAGTTGTAATTCTCCTTAATGTTCTCATAGAAAAAGATATTTTGCAATATCATCTTGATATCATTACTGCAGTTGATTCCAACTGAGAACCGATTAACCGCTTTCAACAAATATTCGTTGGTGAGTAAATTCAAGTTCGTCTGTAAAGCAAAATTATTTCTGCAATAATCTATGATATGATCAGTTAGTATTTGCACAGTTAGTACAGTTTATACAAAAATATACTAGTCAGTTACGAGCGGTTACCAAAATGTATTTCTTGGTTTTAATACTTTGACGACTATTTTCTCTTTTGGCTGCGACGTATATTTCTCTAAGGAATGACCTTTGATGTTGAAAACTGGGAAAAATCGAACTTCTCTCTCCTTTGGAATATCAGAAAAGGGGCCATTCTGAGTCGCACAATAATCCCTCGGAAGCTATACCATTTAATTAGCGGAATACTTATAGTCGGTTTCGACAAGATGGTTCCAAAGATGGTAAAATTTCTGACCGAAATCCTAAGCTTGTCATATTTATAATACTACTGGTCGTAATTTATAAGTGACACCACTATATATGAATCAAAGTCCTGAATTTGAAAGTATAACAATCAAGGGCGGATTTAAGCTGTTAGGGGCCCTAGACGCAAATATCACATTGTGGTCCCCATTTGTAATTGTGAGTAAAAATTGGAATTTGCTCACAAAATACACAAATCTACATCCCATAGAAACCTCAGTCACTTCAAAATGGCAAGAATAACAAATAAGTTTGCAAGTACAACGCATATTATTTCTATAAATTTCAATGAGTTATAGGTATACTTTTTTGCATTATATAGTGATATAAGTAATGTAAAATATTCTATAAACATATTATGTCGACTCACTCAAAAATATCAAATTCTTTCATGAATCAAAAAACCACAGATATTTAATATTGAGAATTTATTTGCAGTCTTATTGAGGTTCCAGTGTGGGTGAGGACCTCAGCTAGCGCCTATTTCACTTAATTACAAATCCGCCCCTGATAACAGTCTATGAATAAAGAAATAAACCTGAATAGATTCTGCGAAGAAGAAAATGCTCCATTTTAGCGTATAAACGGGCAAGTGTACTCGTCTTTCCCAAAAAAAGAAGGAATTGCCGCAGTTCAGACGAATGAATAGTCTGAGCTGCAAATTTCTAATTCAAAGGGGAACTGAGTGAGCCTGCTGATACAGAAAAGAACAAACTATCTAAACTATCTTAAAATTTGGCGAAAAATATTAAACAATGCATTTCGTACCTCAATTTTAATTTTAAACATTACATTAACCATAAATAGTCGTCTTTGGAAATAAATCTGTGTAATCTTTAGTGAAAATGCTTTCAATTGAACAAGAGTATTTTCTTTCCGTGTCATTTCTCCAGTTCCTTTCGACTTCTTTTGCTTCCCTCTACTTTCTTGAGAGTCTTCCTCAAGAAGTCTTCTCACGAGGCAGAATTCATATTGGAGCTTCGTCCCGTGCTTTGATGCTTTGTATAGTGTCGTTAACTGCATCTTATTGCCATCGCTCTTGATCTCAGAGTCGTAGGAGCTGCCATACTAGTGAGCCTACAATTCAGCCCTACTCTTGGGGTACTTCAAGGATCTCTTTTGCTTCGACATTTTCCTGTTTAACTGTACTTGATAAAAAACCAGGTTGAAAACTCTTTTTCTCAAAAATAAATAAAACCTGAACACTGAAAAAATCTGAATGGGTAAATATTTCATCATCTAGATATCTATATATCTACCCCGCAAGATTCCTTTCGGCGTGAGGCAAGGGATGCATGCACCAATCGATTGCTTTCGCGTATCGTTCGCGGAAAAATGAATTCTTGAAACGACTAGTACTAGAATCTATTTCTCTGTTTCTCTCGCAGTATCAGAACAGCCTTTGTAAAGGGGAGGACACAAAATATCACACACTACTACATCTTCTAATAGCGTTATATATCTGAACTTATTATCTACTAATACCAGCTATATACTGGAACTAGTATCGGCTTCGTTAATTTTTACATTTATTGAGTAAATTAAGCCTTTGTTTAATTCTTCTTTGGAGCTTCCCATCCTACATTCAGAAGCATCTGTGTAACGCTCTTTGATTTGTAGGGATATTTCTTTTGCGATAAGTACCGCCCTTCGCTGTGTCTTTTCTAAACCCGGAGTATTAACTGTTATTACGTATTTGTTAACCGAGTTCAAATTAAAATAGAAAAAATCGGTATACCATTCCTTTATAAGATAGAAATCTCATTTTTAATTATTTCCATTGAGAATTAATGTTTGATCTCCCATTCATAAGAATAATGTCAGCATTATTAGAGTGTATCCTCGACCTCATTACTGTGTGGTAAAATTGTATTTGCAGTAATGAAATTTAATTACAGATCAACTTTAATTAAAAATTAAATTCAATAAAAAATAACTCTAATTAAAAATCAACTTTAATTACCATTTAATTGGATATTATTATTGACGTTAAAATTTAATTGAATTTCAAGTCCTTCCCAAGTCTTTTAAGTAATCATTCAACAACTTGTCGATTGATGGACATTAAAACCATTTGTACTCATTGAGCAAGTTTTGCTTCTCTAGGTGATCTTGAAAAATGAAAAGACGTCTCAAATCCCACCATGCATCACAATCACCACTTTGATCGTAACTGTTAAGAGGTGACGTTAATTTATAAACATGGAGGAAAATCTAATCTAAAAATCTAGAATAAGTTAGTTTCCGTTCAAATAAGTAGTATTAAGTCCATGTCTATTGAAGTATAAATTCTTACGGCTTCCTAAGAGAAAATTATTTTAGCGATTCGGAGAATTCCTTTCAAAATAAATCCTATTTTGTAAATTGGGGTAAGAAAAGCGTTTGATGTAGAATTATTAAATGTGCTAATTAAGGGCTCCATCGGAATTCATAAGGTGTCGAATATTTCTTTGATGAACGTTGAAAATGAAATTTAAATTAAAAATATAATTTTAGAGGGAAGATGTATACATTTAGAATTTTAGATCTCAAAAGTAAAACTCCCAATATTGAATGAACTGAGAATTCAGGTTATTA
Organism: Ladona fulva; assembly: GCA_000376725.2. Lineage (NCBI taxonomy): Eukaryota > Metazoa > Arthropoda > Insecta > Odonata > Libellulidae > Ladona > Ladona fulva. The sequence goes on from KZ308269.1 coordinate 433,267, forward strand.
CTCGTATCAGATATTTCTAAAGACTGTTGTTTCATTCGGCAATTTTTTGGAATGATTTGACTTAAATGGAAGCAGTAATCTCCATAAACTGTAAAACCAATCGGCGCGAATCTTTTAGTTCATTATATTAGCTCAAGAAGAAAGATAAAAAATCAGAAGACGAATCATGAAATCTCGTATAATTTCTCGTTAATTTGAAAAACTTGCCAGGAAGAAGATCTCCTTGTCTTAAAGTAATGATTATTCAAGTGACATTATTATATTCGCTCATGTATCAAATACAACATTTTGTTGTAGTTCCAGTAAGCATTAATACAATTCGCCATTAGTTTTTATTTTGAGTTCCTCGTCTTACATTTGCTCTAATAGTGGCTAAGCGAAATCACAAAGGGCACAGTTTTGATACTTAAATGAAGAGACAATGTACTTTATGGCATTAATTCTTTGACATTAATCAAATGGCTGAAAGACGTACAGTTAATTTCGTAACTTTTCTCTAAATGCTACGTACCTATCTAAATCAAGCTCATATAGAATAAGGATTTAAGGAAAGGTGAATTTCTTTGCATGATGGAGTTAAGCAACTAATCCCACAGGGATAACAAGTGTGCAAAATAGCGACATGACTAGGACTCTCCCACTTTCCGGGCAGGCATTCTAACCACTGAACTACCATGCCGCGTCTCTTCCACACTGTTTAGGGAATGCCCATTGCAAATGTAAAGTATCTAATATACTAATTGTATATGATTGATATTACTCTGAAATAAATAATACTCAGAAATCAGTCTGCCTAAATCTTTCACGAAAAATGGGCCCATATAAATGGAAAATGGAATTTCAATAGAAGTCCAGCTCATTGGCAACTTGTTTTGGACACTTTACAAGTTCATTTATCGACTTCAGCGAAAAATAAGCAGCCTGTTTGTGTTCTGCTTATTTGAACCTTCACAGAAGTCAAGAAAACGATACTCAGCAAGCAATCCCTTGTATTTTGCAGTGTATCCTCTCCTGTGAATGCGGAATTGGCACCATTCCATTCCTCAAGAGTAGTGCTAAGCAAAGGACACATAGTAAATATCTTTGTAAATTTGTTTCTCGTTTTTTTTTCGTTTGCTTAACCAGGGATCATTGTAAAAGAGACACAATCTGGCATTTTGCCATTAGTTTCGGAGTGGAAAGTTCAAGCTACTTTTCCCGCACTAAACCCGACGTAATCAATACCTCCTAATTTAATATTCGTGCCTTTTTCTTTGAAGGATTTTGCTTACTTTCCCTTTTGCAGCCACTTTAGCATGACTACGGATAAATGTAACTACGCATTTATTTGTATCAGTTGCGCAAATAAAGGGATGAGCTTAAAGATGTTACAACATTATGTCCATTGTCGAATGACCCATTGTTATTTGTATTGGAAGAGTCATTGAATGAATGACATCTGTTTCTATTCAAGGGACACAGAGATTTAAAAGTATGACAGGACCAGGACTAGAGTCTGGAATCTTCTCTTTTCCGGGCGGATGCTTTAACCAATTAAGCTATCGAGCCAGAACATAATCTAATGCCTTTTTGGGACTTTGAACTACTTTTTCCTGTGCGTCTTTACGTATGTTTACCCTTTTCCTTGTCTCATAGTACCTATGATATGCAATATGGTGTCCATTGTGTTCTGCGTTCCCACCGCACATTTTACAAATTTTCTCTCCACATTAAGTTTTTGTAATGAAAGCGATAATTCTGAACGCACTGAGCTTAGTTTGGAATTGGCGAGTTCTGCATTCAAGCACACGTTTTCAATTTCCATTTCGTTCCAAATACCAAATTTGGAGTGAATATTTAAAATTTAACCAGAATGAAATGCCTTTTAGAAATTTAGGCCACAAATATATTTCGGTAGATTCAAATTTTTTAGACTAAAGGAGATTAACTAAATCCTTCAATTTTTTTATTAAAACTTCTTTCTAGGATTGAGCGTAAAATAAACACCCTATTTTTTATGCGGAATTTATATTTATCACCGTACACGAAATTTGATTTTATTACTGTTTTGATATATTTAGAGTCAGTATCTCAAAGAGTCTATGAGAAAGAATTCCCTTCGTTTTCTGTCATTTTTGCAAAACATTCTGCATTACTATTCTATAAAGTAAAAGATATTTATCGAATTTCAGTTTTTATTTTTGCAACTTCACTTTGTACTTGTATTCGCCAAAATTGGAATTCAATCATACTTTAACCGCAATTTTCACGCAATATTGATGATATAACATAAATAATGCTCTCCAGACGTTTCACCCAAAAGACGGATCGCCCAGAGATGGCTCACTCAGGAAAAATTTCACCCAGAGAAACCCAAAACTTTTCACCAATGGATTTTTCACCCAAGATTTGTTTTATGCTTCAACAAAAATATACTTTCTCCTTAAATGGGATATCTTTCCAGGATAAATTTCACCGAATGGTGTTTTGAAAAGCGAACAAGTTAATGTCGTAATGATGGTGCAATTAATGAATTATGGTAATCTTAAAACCAATTGTGGCTGTTGAATAATCTAAGAGAAATAACATTAAAATGATAAATTAAAATTAATACAAAATAACATTAAAGCATGAAATATTCCTAGGGCGAAATAGTTTTTGGTTGAACCATCATTTGGGTGAGATTTCTTTGGGTGAAACGTCCCTTGAGCGAAAGACTGTGGGTGAAAATCGCTGAAGCCTTAAAAAGTAATTATTTTTCTTTTAAATTTAGCGACATAACAATAGAACAGAATATAGACGTCTTTATTACGAGCGAGATCGGGATTATAAAGGCCCCTCTTACAACATTTAATTTTAATAAAAGGAAAAGATAGAGCAGTAAAAAAGAGAAAAATGAAGAAACTATTTGCGAATTCGAAAACTTTATCCTAGAGCTTAGGAAAAGATTTCCATATTATCGGATTACATTTGCGGATAATTTTTCTTATCCTTAGCCCATTTTTTAACAATGAGGGGTTTATTTGAAAATTGTCCGCTTCTTCAAGGTCGTTAAATAACTCGATGAAAATTAGAGATAAAAGAGGGCGTGCCGCGCTATAAATTGAGCTCATAGACCGTCTAACATTCTCATAGTTAAACTGCGCAGAACTCTAACCCCAGGAGACCGATCATATGAACATTCATTTGAAACTTTCCCCAAAAGTCAACGCGTACATTTGAAAGGGGAATTAAATGTCGACGAGGATAATGCGTCACAGATGAGACTGGGAATCGTCGCCAGAGCCATGCAATACCAACACTTCATTCCGCGGGAAATACATTTTTTTCTTTAACTCGACCGACATTATTAAGCATTAAAACCTTCAAGAAATGGAAACAATGTCAGTGCAACAAACAGGAGTGGAAGAAAATTCTTTTAATCTCCGAAAAGTAATTTTCACTTCCTGTACATACATCTAAAATTACCATAAAATGGTTAGGTTAATTGCCCTTTTGCAACAAGTAGACAGCATAAAAAGTAATTAATGTTTCTAGTAGATTGTAATTATGAAATATATCGACTATACAAGTACGAGAAATTGAAAGGTCGAATCTGGCCAACTTCATAGTATCTGAAGCAAAAATATTGTCACAATGTCTCGACTTATACGAAATTATTGTTAACTCAAGGTTGTTATTAAAAATGTAAAATTATATCTCTTTTAGTCCTTATTACTTGAAAATATACTTTATAAAAGTCCTCGTGTTATAGTTAAAATTAATCCACCTTTAAGTAGCTNAATATAGGACAAAAACGATAGGACATAATTTAGATGCTTCGTCGAAACAGATTTATATGAATGAAACATTATTATTTCAAATTTATATCCGACATATTTCGTGGAATTAAATATATTTTGCCACTCAATGCATTTCATTATAAAATATAGTTGAGAGTGAACCCCATTCCTTACTTATTACTGGTTCAATGCAAATTTTTATGTTTCCAGATTGTGTGTATTAGTTTCGTGGATTGAGTCATTCATTTTGGAGTGGATTTCACTTACTCTATAGGAAGTTCACAAAGCAACTCCCCGGTTTCTTAGGCGTTCTCAAACTAAAGGACATATCCGACAAAGCTGAACGTATATCGACCAACGTTAACAGCAGTTAATATCAGTTACTCGGTGTTGCAGTTATGGTCTCCCACTTTACTGGCACGTATTGTAACCACTTCACTACCACTTGCCACTTTCATTGCAAACGAAATCATTCTCTCAACAGTGTGAAAGAGACGCGGAACGGAAGTTCAGTGGTTAGAATACCTGTCTGGAAAGTGAGAGACCTTGAATCGAGTCCCAGTCATATCGCGATTTTTCACATCTGTTTATCCTTACACTGTATTTAGATAGTGAATATAATTTAGTGAATTTTATTTAGATAGTGATAATTTAATGAAATTAATTGGGGAGAATCAATAACGGTATCATATTGTAAAAGAAAGAGAGATTTGGTTCTACTAAGATATCTTTAAGGGTTCTTAGAATAAGGTATTTTAAATCTGTCTCTACATATGTCCTTTCCAAACCAACTTTCATCTTGTGGAAGGGGTATTTTAATAAGTCAGCTGTGAGAAAATTCAGTTGGCGGGAATTTTGACTACTATATTAGCAAAAACAGTGAAGATTAGATTCTGGGAACAGATATTAGAGTTGGCTGACGTCGACCAAGTGGAAAAACAGTATGGAAAGACTACATATGATTTGAGATATAATTTCAGGAAATTTGGTGGCTTAATTTTGGTGAAGATCGCTGGATAAGGAGTCAAATACTGAAATTTTTGACGTATGTATGTGGAGTTGAAATTATTTCCGTCGCTCTGTTTCTATTATAAAGTATATTAAAAGTTATGCTCATCACAGTGAAACCTTAGTATAGTTTATCAAAGTTAATATAAGAGTAATGAGAATGTTGAAGATGGGGGTATCTATAAGGACATGTTTGCATCAAAGCAATTAATTCTCGAAAGAAGAAGCTTATCCTTTTAAATGGATTCAAGTTTGCATTTCTCCCTCAAGTTTCCTATATACGAAATTATTGTTAACTCAAGGTTGTTATTAAAAATGTAAAATTATATCTCTTTTAGTCCTTATTACTTGAAAATATACTTTATAAAAGTCCTCGTGTTATAGTTAAAATTAATCCACCTTTAAGTAGCTTTAAAGTATTTTATATTTACGAAAAAATTAGGATCCACTTATACACGAGATACGTAAATACGGAAATCTTAATGAAAAATTTGTGGTTGGATCCAAACACGAGATCCACTTATACACGAGTATATATGGTAATCATTGAAAACTGTTGATTGAATACTGAAGAGTGTTGGTTATCTATTCTGATCATCAGTTTGCATCATCGCGAGTTATCGTTTAATCAGCTGAGAGAGAGTTATGATAACAAAATAAGTTATACTCTAATGAGCATAGCAATAATATTTCCCCATCATTCAGTTCTAAATATTATTGGTAAAGTTAAACCATATTTATTTAGAATCTAAGTGACCTTGAAATATATCGAAGAACAATTAACTGCTTCAGAAAACTGTATTTTCTGTAGCCAAACTAAACTACTTTTTGCAGAATTTCTTGAATAATTCCTTCGTATTAAAGCTCACTAGTGCAGGAGAGAAGAATTATGGAAGTCATTGACTTGATTCAGATTTGTGAAGCGGTAAAAATGTGGGGTGCGGCGTGGCGAAGTGCCCAAGGAGCAGCTGAAAGGTTCCCCAACAGATATCTTCAATGATAAATGAGCTCTGACTCATTCATTGAAGAGCCCGAAATTAAATTTATCACTACATCACCGACGTTAACCGCTTTGAATGGATTTATGGTCAGCAAATATCACATTTTTGTTCCATTTATGTATTTATTTTTCAAATTAACCATCTTATTACCAATACTGTCGAGTTGGCTGAAAATTGGCGAAGGTTAAGACAAATATCCCGTTCCTTGGTTTAATATTTTGGTTTTGATTTATCAGATACTCATATGATCAAAATAGAAGTTAACTATTGACGAATATTTCGATTAACTCTTACATTTGAATAACTGTTCCGCCGGAACTTAAGCTCGAGAGATCGTACGCTTGAAAGTTTCTTTCGTTTTTCTAAATTTCTCCCAATTGCGATTTTTAATTAGCAATTTAATTTTAGAGAACATTGAAATCTAGCTAATCTATCAAATAATTGTAGCTCTTCATTTATTCACCGCAAATGCAAACAAAGGAAAATCCATCCAATATTGTAATTCAAAATTAAATTTACTCTTTTTAATTCGAGAAATGTAAAGTACTAGCCAAATTTCCCGTTAATTCTCAACGAGGAAATAAAGATTGAGCAATACAATGCTAATTGCGACTTACTGGACTCTCGAGAAAACATCTGATAGTTTATGTATCTAATGAGACCGAAGAACTACTATTCACTCAACGAAAAGCACATTTTGTCGATTCATCATTCGTAAGATCTTGTTGACGGAAAAACGTTCCTTTTTGAAAGCATTTATGGAATATTCAAAAGGATTTAAACTGAGAGTAGTGGTGATAAAAATATAAATCCACCCGGTAGCCATAGTGTTGAACATATGACAAAATTTTCTTTAAACACTTAATTTTTGGTAAAATTCTCCTTAATCTCCCTAAAGTTTCTCTCTTCTGTCCCTGCTCTGTTAAATGACATATTTTATCGCATCCTTGATCAAGTGAAACAACTGCCCAGCTTATAATATGCAAAATTGAGCTGATCAACAAACACTCCTAATTGGTCGTTAATTTGACCCGATTTGCTAAACTATGAATGAATATCTAATTTTTATGGAAAATTCATGCGATAGAAAAACTACGCCCGAAATTTCAGAAATTAAATTATGCATTTATATGGCGTTCAGAACCTTTATCTATTTCTGGAAATGTTTTGTATTTCCGTGTTATGGAGATTTATCTGAATATCATTCCGTTCGAATAGTTACCATACGACATAAATAGACTGTGATAAGTTAAGAAAGACGTTTTTTACGTGGTTACTGTCGTGATTATGTTCTAACCAATCCATTCTAACGTCCCTTTACATATATTTTGCAGAATTAAAGTGATTTTCCGCTAAATTTGCATGATTTACATTCGATTTTACATCTTGAAAGCTGTAGTTTGCAGTTTACTCGTGCCTCATTCTAAATTTGAACACATTACTCGAGTTTTTTTTTCAGCAATATTTTCTAGGTACTAATTCATCTATACCTTAAAGATAAATCGGTTGAAGAACTATAGAATATTATTTGCAATTGAATATGATCGCACAAAATATGCTTAAGGATTGCCTAAAGTGATAAATGATCAAATTATTAAGATCTATTTTCTTTCCGAGTGAAGCGGGAATTAAATTTATTTCTCTAATAAATGGGATGCACGAAATGAAATGTTTAATAATTATTGAAAAAGTGGATGAATTTCTATGAAAGGGCGAAGTTCTATAGAAGTGATAATTAGAGGGTGAACAGTACCTCAGCATTTGAGATGCTGTTAAGGCAAATCTTTCCCAAGCTTATTCCGAAACACCGAAATTAATTGATTCTAATTTCTTTGATTGTAACAAAGTAAATTTGTGATTGTATTTAAATCAGTCCTTTGAAAAACTTGTGCAAGGAATATCCTCCCGGCTCTTTATATCCATTAATAAGGACATT
>KZ308269.1:441196-519407 GCA_000376725.2 Ladona fulva
TAATAATTGAAAATAATGGTAATAATAATAATAATAATGCGGCTTTATTTGGGTTAAATTGAGAGTATCGAGTCTCTTCTTATATCCAAATATATCTATAAGGACATGTTTGCATCAAAGCAATTAATTCTCGAAAGAAGAAGCTTATCCTTTTAAATGGATTCAAGTTTGCATTTCTCCCTCAAGTTTCCTATTTAACACCAGTTGTAGTGTATATTATAAAGTTTTTGGTTAAGCGTCGTTTTTATAATTCCATCAATTTTTTTCATTTACGGGATTAAGTTCTGATAAAGCTCTCCTTTTAAAGTATTCTATTTGTGATCCTAAATGAGTATTCCAGTTAAACGAATTCCAAACGATCATAAGCTTCCGAAGTCTTTGAACCTTAGGAACCCAAGCTCAAGACCCTTTTGACTATCGAGCTTTGAAAATAATGTTGGATTATGGGAAGAATTATGAGCAGAAAGTTAACTTTGATGTTTTCGGCCTTCACTTTGGTGAGAAATAGCAGAATAGCGAAAATTAGTGAAACAATCATATTTATACAACACCACAGTAAATACACACGACCCGGGCTTCGATGCGTGGTTTCATAATTTAAACGTGTCATCCAGAGTCGTAGCCAGGATTTGTCCATTGGAGGTTTAAAACTATGGAGTAAACACTGAATTGCCTTCAATCCAGAGACAGGTATATTTTCGCCCAATAGTTAATGAAAATGTAGGCTGATTTATTTTAACGCGTATACCCTGAGAATCTCCTGCGGTGTTTGTATGGCATAATTGCGAGAGACCATCGTCTCGCATGCTCTCGTTTACTGTTGACTCTGTCCTCTTGGGGGGTGGTTTGAACCCCCAAAACCATCTCCTTGGCTACGCCTCTGGTGAAATCCAATGCATGATTCCCAAGTTCATTTCTTTGATGATGCTGATGCCATCTGGTGGGAAACCACTAATCTAAGTTGTTCTGAACAGTATATCATTCTCTAATATTATTTTCCATGCTACTGAATACATGAACAAATTTGGGAAACTAAATTAGAATTTTGAAGCAAATAATTGTGAATATCTGTCATATTGGCATTTATTTATCCGAATTCGTTTATGAAAAGAGTTATCCTGTTATACAAAATGAAATTTCTCTACATATTCCCATCTCAAGGCTTTTCTATCAGCAGTTGCTTTAGAATATATCATTTACCTGGGTCGGATGAATATCGCAGAATCCAATTCGTTCATTCACCTATGAAACGTTGAATGGATATAATATGAAACCAAATGAAGCGACATAAAGTACTAGCTACATCTTATATTTGTATGCCTTGTGTATTTTTGTACAAACATTTCTTTTTAAAATACAACTTCTCTCCAAATTAAACATTAAGCGGATTTAAAATTTTTATCTGCATTCGACCTCGCGGGGAAGCCAATTTTTTGTGGTATTCCTCTAAATTCACAGAAGCGTTCACAGGAGGATGAGATCCGTGCATCCATCTCGTAATTTGTCATTCAATCCTTGCACTCTGACATTAGAGTCGTCATTCATTTTAAAAGAACTTTCGTAGAGGAACATTTTATCATTAGCGAGTGCTGCGTTCTATCTAAAGTCCGCGAGAGAGTTTTCGAAATGAGAAAAGGCCTTTCTAAATTTTCATTCGTAACCGTTTCCATGGAACTAAACTATGAGCGCAAAATGGTTGTCTGCGTAGCATCCCTTGCATCCGTTACTATGGCGGTTTAGTGATTTTTTCATCGCCTCCAAATCCCAATTCAACGGAAAGTTGCGCTCTTGAAGTTCGGCCGTAGTCTTCTCATTTTTTCCTCTCCATGATCCAAATTTTATTTGCCGCGGTCGCGCCGAGTAGTTTTTTCGGCTTTCCTGGCTCTCTGCCACTCCACTTTCTTCCAAATACTTTCTATAAACTTGTTTGGCTTCAATTTCAACGGCCTAAAATCCAACCAAAATAATTATTGGTTCTTTGGTTGAATCGCATAAAATTCACGCGAAATTTTCTTCAAGTCATTCACTGTAGGAATAAAAAAAATGACCATAATAAAATTGAAGGGGAAGAATTTGGATAAAGAAGTTAAGAAGAAGAAGAAGAAAGTTAATGCTGAAGTCACCTTTATGGCGCGAATCTCAAGCTTCCAGTCTCAGTCAGTCAAATTGTCACATTATTTTTGCTTTAACTTGGATGACAGGAAATCTGAATTTTCCCCTAATGTTTGCAACTTCAAATTCCTTAGATACTTCCTTGGATCCCGTTAATAACGGTTAAACGAAAAATGTTACTCTCTACCCCCAATTTCGCCCTATAAAGACGTTTTCACTGTATTTTATAGTTTCGTGTATCAATGAGCAGGTGTTAGTTGTATGATATTTTGATTAGAAAACAATCCAACCGTTTAACTCCGAAAATCTGTCAATGTTACGTCACAAGGTTAGTACGTAAAAGACTACCATATATACCTTTGCAAAAAATAATAATATCTCTTCGAGAATAATCCGGCATGAATTGATGCAAGCATATCTTAAGATGATTTAATATCATCCGGTGGATAATCACCCATTTATCGATGACAAGTTTGGTTATCCTGCACTAAAAAGATGCACGTTTCGTGGAATAACTTTTTGGCGATCCGATTTGTAACTCTAAACTTTAATTCTAATGATTTTCAGGAAATGGTGACTAAGTTTATCTATTCTTTTGTGCTCAATATAGGACAAAAACGATAGGACATAATTTAGATGCTTCGTCGAAACAGATTTATATGAATGAAACATTATTATTTCAAATTTATATCCGACATATTTCGTGGAATTAAATATATTTTGCCACTCAATGCATTTCATTATAAAATATAGTTGAGAGTGAACCCCATTCCTTACTTATTACTGGTTCAATGCAAATTTTTATGTTTCCAGATTGTGTGTATTAGTTTCGTGGATTGAGTCATTCATTTTGGAGTGGATTTCACTTACTCTATAGGAAGTTCACAAAGCAACTCCCCGGTTTCTTAGGCGTTCTCAAACTAAAGGACATATCCGACAAAGCTGAACGTATATCGACCAACGTTAACAGCAGTTAATATCAGTTACTCGGTGTTGCAGTTATGGTCTCCCACTTTACTGGCACGTATTGTAACCACTTCACTACCACTTGCCACTTTCATTGCAAACGAAATCATTCTCTCAACAGTGTGAAAGAGACGCGGAACGGAAGTTCAGTGGTTAGAATACCTGTCTGGAAAGTGAGAGACCTTGAATCGAGTCCCAGTCATATCGCGATTTTTCACATCTGTTTATCCTTACACTGTATTTAGATAGTGAATATAATTTAGTGAATTTTATTTAGATAGTGATAATTTAATGAAATTAATTGGGGAGAATCAATAACGGTATCATATTGTAAAAGAAAGAGAGATTTGGTTCTACTAAGATATCTTTAAGGGTTCTTAGAATAAGGTATTTTAAATCTGTCTCTACATATGTCCTTTCCAAACCAACTTTCATCTTGTGGAAGGGGTATTTTAATAAGTCAGCTGTGAGAAAATTCAGTTGGCGGGAATTTTGACTACTATATTAGCAAAAACAGTGAAGATTAGATTCTGGGAACAGATATTAGAGTTGGCTGACGTCGACCAAGTGGAAAAACAGTATGGAAAGACTACATATGATTTGAGATATAATTTCAGGAAATTTGGTGGCTTAATTTTGGTGAAGATCGCTGGATAAGGAGTCAAATACTGAAATTTTTGACGTATGTATGTGGAGTTGAAATTATTTCCGTCGCTCTGTTTCTATTATAAAGTATATTAAAAGTTATGCTCATCACAGTGAAACCTTAGTATAGTTTATCAAAGTTAATATAAGAGTAATGAGAATGTTGAAGATGGGGGTATCTATAAGGACATGTTTGCATCAAAGCAATTAATTCTCGAAAGAAGAAGCTTATCCTTTTAAATGGATTCAAGTTTGCATTTCTCCCTCAAGTTTCCTATATACGAAATTATTGTTAACTCAAGGTTGTTATTAAAAATGTAAAATTATATCTCTTTTAGTCCTTATTACTTGAAAATATACTTTATAAAAGTCCTCGTGTTATAGTTAAAATTAATCCACCTTTAAGTAGCTTTAAAGTATTTTATATTTACGAAAAATTAGGCTCCACTTATACACGAGATACGTAAATACGGAAATCTTAATGAAAAATTTGTGGTTNTTCCGTCGCTCTGTTTCTATTATAAAGTATATTAAAAGTTATGCTCATCACAGTGAAACCTTAGTATAGTTTATCAAAGTTAATATAAGAGTAATCAGAATGTTGAAGATGGGGGTGCAAGACATGTTGTGGAACACCTTTTGGGACACATTCGAAGTTTTACGCGGGAGCTTGAATTTAGACAACCAATCCCTCCTATACAAGTATTTCTTACCTTCTCATATCTCTATCGTGCAGATTATTTATGCAAATACCTGTGTGCAAATCCTGATTATAGTATTATACTATATTCACGAATAAGCAACTGAGTGAACAAGTTGAGTTTTCGTGGAAATAAAGATAATTTCAAGGAATGATTGAATAAGGTTTTCTACGAGCTTCACTTCTCTTATCTACGTAAATTTAAAAGCGTCTGAGATCGAAATTCTTACCGGGCCACATTCTGAGCATCGGGTAGTATGTTGAACAACCATGATTTAGAAGACAATGCAGGTACATCTCTTACGTGAATTCAGTATACTTTGCGTAAATATTAGTAAATAATTCTACGTTTGAACACTGTTTAATGACTCATCAGTGATTTTTGACCATCAGAAATATCTTAAAAAGTAACTTTTTTAGTTTGGCTTTGGAATCAAAACCAATCAATTATCAAAGAAGCACACAGTTTGTGGAGAGTTATTTTTAATTAATGGATATTTAATATAATCAAGCATCTACTTATCAAAGCGTATTCACGGGCGACAGTTCCAGAGATACCCTTCGGGAGATTAATACGCTCTCGTCAATGGAAAGTATATGCTTTACTGAAGATGGAATTGCAAAACTCTTACGTAATATTAAGCCAAACAAATCGCCAGGTCCAGAGGGTATTCCGGCTAGAGTATTGAAAGAAATGGCAGAAAGCGTCGCCCCTTATCTCAAAATTATATTTACCAAGTCCATGCGCGAAGGTAGAGTCCCAGTAGATTGGAAGTCAGCGAATGTTACGCCCGTTTATAAAAGTGGATTGAGGGAGAACCCAGGAAATTATAGGCCTATCTCATTAACTTCACTCTCCGGAAAAGTAATGGAGCACGTCGTTGTTAGCTCACTTATGAAGTTCTTAGATAGCAATCGTTTCCTCAGTAAGAACCAACACGGATTTAGAAAGAACCGATCATGCGAAACCCAACTAGCTCTATTCGTCCACGATATCTTAAAGTCTGCCGAAAGTAAAAAACAAGTGGACGCTATTTTCCTTGACTTCAAGAAAGCTTTCGACAGGGTCCCCCACTACAAATTAATTTACAAACTAAAATTAGCAGGTATCAACAAGGAAATAATTGAATGGATAAAGAATTTTCTACACGAGAGAGAACAGCAAGTGGTACTTGATGGCGTTAGTTCGAATAAAGTCAGAGTCACTTCAGGCGTACCCCAAGGCAGCGTAATCGGACCTTTACTCTTCCTCATTTATATCAATGACCTAAGCGACAAGATCGATAGCAATGTGAGGATATTTGCGGATGATTCGGTAATATATAGAGAAATATCAAGTGACGAAGATAGTGCTTCACTCTCAAACGACTTAGCTCATATACAAATGTGGTGCGAAAAATGGCAGCTAGATCTTAATGTAGATAAATGCTCTGTAGTAAATTTCTTCGAAAGGAAACAATTGAGTCAGAACCGCCCGTACAAAATTAGTGGAACGAATTTAAATGTAGTCGACTCAGTAGAATATCTTGGAATCACCCTAACCAATAACTTAAACTGGAGCACACACATTCGAAAAATATGCGGTAAAGCAACTAAAAAGCTCGGTTTTATAAAGCGTATTGTAGGTAGATGCGATGAAAAGGTTAGAGAGCGATGCTATTTTACGTTAGTTAGGCCCCATCTGGAATATGCGGCGAGTATATGGGACCCAGCGGATGAAACGAACTCTCGCGAACTCGAGAAAGTGCAGCGTAAGGCGATACGTTTTGTTAAAAAGTGCTACGATAGAGAAGCAAGTGTAACGCAAATGCTCACAGACGCAGGTTGGGAATCCTTGAAAGAAAGGAGATTAGAAGCTAGGCTGCGATTGTTAGATAAATTCAGAGGAAATACATTTTCGGATGACGTAATTGATATTATGCGACCCCCCTGCTACTTTGCCCGATCCGACAGTGAGCGTAAAATAAGAGAAATAGACGCGAGGACAAGTCGTTTTAGAGACTCTTTTTTTCCGCGAACGATACGCGATAATAATAAATTAAAAAAGTAATTCTACTCTTGGTGTTTACACCCCCTGCCACACGCCGGAAGGCGGCTTGCAGGGTACTTATGTAGATGTAGATGTACTCTTTAATGTTACATAGATTTATTGTGACATAAACTTGCTGACCAGATAACTCACAAATTCAACGATGTCTGTTTATATTTCTGTAAACAAGTTAACAATTGGGTCGTTGCTATCAACAAAGCCAAGTGCGCCAAAACGAATGAGCTTTGTGAGGAAGTAAAGAACGCGTATGGAATGCTTTATCGAGAGAGACGCCTTTCGTCGGATGGCCACAAATAGACTCGGATAATGGGGTTATATACTTTGATCCACTGGAGGATTCTGTTCACGAGATTATTGCTTAGATCCAAAGGGAAAGGAGAGAAATAAATTTTCATTTCTTTATGACGAAAGAGAACACACATCAAACTTATTATAAAGAAAAACTCGATGTTTGAAATCGTCTTAGGTGTTATCGTGATGATGTGAAACAACCACATCTGCTGACGAATCTTCAAATTAAAACCACCTCGCCTCATCCGGCTTCACGTCATTGATGACCCCTTCTCACATTGCGCTCCCTTTCAGTATTATAAATAGCCTTTTCAGATCTTTGAAGAGGTTGTTTACTTTTATCAGAGTGTCTGTTGGCATAATGTCGATTATATGAACTTTTCTTTGCTTCATTGTAGCGACCTTTTGAAACTTTAAACAGCAGCGGACTTCTGTATGTGGCTGTATATAAATGCCCATTATAAAACAACAGCTACACTAATCTCCATGACAACGGACGTGAGGATTAAGACTCCATTTTGTTTCTTTTTTTGGGGAGTTTAAAACTCTCGTGATAACGAATACACGACGCGAATAGAAGAGATAATGTATTCTCCGTGACGTCACGCGCTGAAGTATTTATTTAATGGATGCATGACGACAGGATCTCTTTGGCTACTTTTGACGAATTCTCTTCTTACTTTGGCATATAGAAGTATTTCTTATGCTCAGCGCTTTTGAATTGTCTTTTAGCAATAGGAGTGGCTTATAGTAGATTATTGGACAATGCTTAATTGCTACATATTCAATCCTTCATTGCGATTTAATGAATAAGGTCATAAACATAATGTACATGTAGGGATAGAAAGTTGGATGACGAAAAATGGTTTATCAGTAGAACCATCCAAGAGTTGTGATTGCAACTGAATATATAATTGAAATAATTTCGTTATTTCCTCTTATAGATTAGTAGCATTTTACAATTTATGATAAAAAAGCAAAGCTAAACTTTTATTCCAAAACAATTGGCATAAGGTTCTTTGACTTGGTACAGGCGCTCTGCGTCTTCTTTTCTGCAGATTCATTGCTAAATGTGTGAACAGGTAATTGTGATATCCGTTCTCTAATTAGAGTAGAAATGCTCAAAATGTACGCAGTTAGTTTTTATTAAATTTCAAATGAATCTATTCATTAGCAAATTATTTCATTGGGTGTTTATTTAAATTTCTTTGCACCTTCGATGGATAAAATTTCAAATAAAAGATTAATTTTAGATATTTAAATTTGTAAACGAACAGTATTAAAGTTTTCAATTCAAATTCTTCGTCTTCAAATCCAAAACATTCTCTCGACGCATAACTCCATTGGGTTTTGGGACTTGATGATGATTGAAGGAAGTACTAACTAAAACAGGCATTTACGGCTTAAATTCATGAATAGCGTTAAATAGAATAGCATGATCCAAACGAAGAATGACCGATTAGAAAATTCTTCTGACAATTAAACACTAAAATCTAAACACCAACGAAGCGCAGGTATTTCACACCGCAAAGAAGGGGGGGGTGAAACCTACTACGACTTACCGATAGTAACAGCTAAAAAGATACAATAGAAACAGTGCAATAACGACAAAATAGAGAAAATTCAGATACAGTTATACATGTGATACATAAATAAGTATATTGAAGCCGTTACAGTATACAGAGTACAGTTGATATGTGTAATCATTGGATTAAATACAAGATATGAAAATATTATATAGTATTATAATAGTAATAATCAACATTTATGGTACAGTATCAACATATGGTACAGTTAAATTATAACATAGACAAAATAACAGGAAGTGATTAAAAATAGGCCTTAAAAATGAAACATGGGAACGTTGAATTTGTAGGACACTTTATGATACGTAATGATTACATGCATAATGATTCTATTACAGATATTCTTGAAACTAAAAAGTTAGGGATGGATAAGAGAGGGATATCGAAGTATAAATACCGGGAATGTGCCAAAAGTACCTTGAAATGTGTACTTGGTTGCTCCGCGAAAGTATTTAAATTTAAAACATTATCTAAAATCATTAAACTCAGACGCAGCGCTGATCTGAAAGAGCTCGGCTTCGTTATCCCAGTTTCAATACTCAGCACCTGGAGCAGTCTCATATTTTAGTTCCGCTTTACGTTCGGAAGTCTCATTTCTGCCCTTTATTGCCATTTGAAGCGTCGCTGTATTCTACCGCCCAACGCCCACGCCCCATAAAGGGAATCTAGTTGTATGGCAGCGACACAAAATTATGCCCGAGAAATTTTTCGCTAAATATCTGTTCCTTTTAAAAAGGGCTCCGTAGAGAAGAAAAAGGCTTCGAATGGGTAACTTTAGAAAGAACTTTTGCAATCGCAGCATTTAAAGCGCTGGATATGAGAGCAGAAGGTGACTTACTGACGGTTTTTGCCCATTATCTGCGAATCTCTGGTCGATTCATTTTTATTGGCCCTTTTTAGGAGAAGATGTTCTCTCGGGTTTCCTTGACCCTTTAAGGAGGAAGTGCTCACTGAAACGATACGCTATGGGTCATAAAGAGAGGATATTGAACAGATATAAGTGTTATTTAGCAGGAACCAAAGAAAAGAAATTCATGTTTTCGTCGCTTGAATGAAAATTGTAAAAATAATGCAAAATCGTCCCGGATTTATTTTAAATTTCCAGGTTAAACGTCCGCGACGGACTTAGGTTTTCTTATAAACCGTGGCTAAATTGCCTATTCGAGTATTATTCGGAAGACAGCTTTATTTCTCTCTTTAGCTACATATCGTAAATGTATGTGAGATCCAATTAAACAGTTTTATAGTTTTTCGTGACCTCATTCCTACGTATTTTCGGATCAAACATACCTTCCTCTTAATTCATAGAAATCTTTCGGAGAATACTTGCTCTTCTAAAATTTAATCAGCGGCACTCTTATTGTATACATAATGCTGAAATGCTTTATGGTATTAGTAGTAATTTCCAAAGTTCTTCGACAGTTAAGGTCATTTCGCACGTTAGCCCCCACCGGGAATCGAACCCGGAACATCTTTCACTGAAGTCGAACTCGTTAACCACGTGCATATTCGGTGGCCCATAATTGTATGCTTTTTTTCATTCGCACTATTTTACTTTACCCACTCTTTCTCGCCAATGAATACATAAATAATCGTCTATATATCTTCCAAGTTCTCATAACTGGATGTAATTGAGATGTAACTGAAATTGCATATGTGTTTTACTTTTAAGTAAAATCTTGTACTTGAGTCCCTCTTAGGACGTAAGGATTTGGTAATTAGCATGGAAGGTTTGTTTCATTCAAAAGCAACCCAACAAGTTCTCTTGAAATTAAAGGCATCTTAGAATAAATCACATCTGCCTCCCACACGCCGAAAGGTGGCTTGCAGTGTTCTTTCGTAGACATAGCTTATTTAAGTCGCTTAAATGAGTAATTTTGACATTCATCCAAATACATCCACTTTAAGAAAAGCAAACTATTTCAATTAGTAAAAGAAGTATGTTGAACTTCGTTAATTTAAATGTTGTGGTTATCTACTAGATCACATCCTGTTGTATACAACTGAGCTAATTTACAACAACCGAAATAATTCCAGTATTACGCAACGTAATTGTGAAAATAGGAAATGAATATTCCGATTAAGGATTTGTTTAAAAGCATCGCAGACCTCTCTCTCTCAGTTCATAGAAAGTTTATCTCACAAAGGAGAATTTGATTTCGGAATCACGTAGTTCTCTTTAGGCATAATCCTGCTAATTATCATAATCACTTTTGCTCCACAACTTTCGCCTCTGAACACGTCCGCTTGCCGTCGACCCATCCATGCATTGCTTCACTTAGGCCCTTTCTAATTCCAGATTTGGATTCCTGCTCGCTAAGTAAAGTGGACTATTTCTCAGTTGGAGATCTTAGAACGTCGGTTCTTATTCCCTTTATACAATAATTTTTCATTTCATTCCTATTTCCATTTTATCCATTCTTTTCGAGCCTCCTTTCCCGAGTTTATGCATTCGCTATCCATTCATTACATCCACTTTATGTGTTTCATTCTTTATGTCATACTATAATTTCGTTTCTCCTTGTGATTTCCCGGCATAACCCTATCGCAGTACTGGAAGGGCGAATCAATGTGAGGCCGTGTTCCTCTCCTCATATATTTTCTCAAGTTTTACGACAATTTTATACCGCCCAACACATTTTATTCCCACCCGCATACATTCTTATATCTTAATTCTATATTCAAATCACGGAAGGTATTCTTTACAGGTATGAGCGCGATCATTCTCGGAAAAATCCGTGATAGCACGCACCCGTGGGGTATTGCAGCGGTTTTTGTTCCTCTTCTGTCATTTTGAGCCAAAGAGTGGAAATAGACTGAGTTGCCCTCCCTTTTACTATTTGCGTTTATATTATCTGCCGAAATCACGATGGTGACGTATTCGCACTAATTTATTAGCAACAGGCCCTTCTATGAAGGCTTCCATCTATTCTTTTGTACGTATTGCCTAAAAGCAGAGACCATAAAACAAGAAAACTATTTGTGAGTAAATTCGAGTAGATAGTTCAGAACCGGTTCGGAACTGCGGCACATGTGCATAATGACTTTCTTTGCCTCAGCAAACGCTCAAACGCACTGCAGTTCTGAACTGTCTCCGGGAATCACACAGTTGTATGTGAGACTGATCTATAGAGAGAATACAGTTTTAACTTGATCCTCATAACATTAGGAAGCGATATGTTTTAAATAATTTCTTTATTTAATTAAAAAACTCTTAAAAGCTCACTTTTGTCATTCAAGAATTTATAACGCACTTTTTTGGAATTCGGTCTTTTCTCGTTTGTGTCTGTGACGATGTGATATCATTATGTGCGTATGATGGCGGGTCAAATTTAACCGATGGATTCCCACGACATCGTTTCTTTCTGATATTTATATTTCTTAGTATTCTCAGTTCTCTCATCCCTTTTCAGTAAAAAAATCAAGATTATACGATAGAATAGCGGTAAAAATCTTTGCATTACCATTTACTTCCTGCATGTCGTATTTGAATTAAAGCCATTCAAGGGATCCCAAAAATGGAATATGGTATTGAGTATGGAGCATACAGGGCCAGCAAATGAATTAGGATTCAAATTCAATTTTTTCCATAAAACAATAGATCTCTTCATCTTAATATTAGGAAATGTTGTGAAGAAGGTTCCAATATAATAATTTGAAAAGAGACCGATAATTCCCAAGAAGAAACGGACATGAAAAAAGTCTGACGGAACCGGGACTCGAACCCGGGTCTCCCAAAAAAAGACATGAATATTTCTGTAACAGACCGATAATATTTCTGTAACAGAAAAATATTTGGGGGAAATTATATACATTTGAATGTATTGACGGATATTTGAGGGTGGTAATGAAATGGCTATCCTAAGCGATTGAATATGATGGCAGACAAATGCATGCTGATCTCCATTTGCCTCTTAGGTTTATTGTATGTTTAGATGACTTGAGTCGTATTTTTGGGAGACCTGATGTAATCGTTTCCTTTTTACATCAGTTTTCAACCTCGAATGTGACATTCAGAGTAACAGATTATCCATGTCACAAATATAAAAGCGATTTGGGTAACCTCTCGTCACCTTTTCATCCTATAAACACAACTTATGCATTGGAATATTTTTAATTCGTCTTTTGGTTCAAAGCCAAAAAAGATTCATCTTTCATAGACGTGCGTTCACGGCTATGATGGTATGAAAGCTATTTAGATATGAATGATGCCGAATAATGGCATCCATCTTGGCCTTTCCATATTTAATGCTGTGAAACATCGGATACATTTACTTGTATATACGCATATCACTGTGAATACAATGTTCATGCTATGCACTAAATTTAATTTTTTATATTTTCAACTTTAACTGACAAAGACTATTTTTTCTGATAGATATTGTATACGTTAATAACTTTTGTAATTTTCACTAACCTTTATGTAATTTAATTTTGTTATCTATGACTGTCTCTCCCCTTATTACACTATTTCCTACAACTTAAGCAAGTTTTTCTAACATATCCCTCCTCGTCGTGGGTGTTTTCCTGCAATGGAAACATTTTTCCTTTGATCGGGCTCCCGGATAGCCAAGTGGGCAACGCGTTCGAGTTTGGTGAAAGCGATCCGGGTTCGATTCCCGGTGGGGCCTCACGTGCGAAATGACCTCAGCTGTCGAAGCACTTTTAACAATACTAATACTACTACTTTTCCTTATCAAACTTTGTTTTTTTCCACAAAACCATGTTTTCTTTCTTTTTTCCTATTTTCGCCTAACTTGTTAAACATCTGTACATATTATAGTTTAAAATCTAATAATGTTATTTTTTCGTACTTTTACAACATTTTGACAGGGGTTATTTGGAAGATTGAACTGATGAATTTATGTCCAAAACGGAATATTGATCAGAAGATATGAAAAGAAAATTCAAGGATTATTCTAATCGCAGCCTCAATCGCAAAATTAAATCACACGAACGCAGTATATGCTTTCCTGTACTTTCCGTCTTCCGCAACGAAAAATGTATTCCTCATGGCAACGCTGGATGAGAAAAAGGGCGCCACTCAGCAAGAGCGGAACAACCATTCTTCTTGGCGTAGTCAGCATTTTATTACCAGCCTCCGTTTGCTTTTCGCACGATAAGAATACTTAGGGCGGTGACGCACGTAGAATATTGAAGGTTTGGCGAAATAAGATAGCGAGAATTTGAAACGATGTGTAGAATAAAAGTGGCAAATACATTAAGGATCCGCCTCTGGGAGACAACATGTGCGATGCGAGATAAGATCGGAGAATGACTCTCGTAACGCGCACATGCGAAGGCTTGGGATTAACGATAACGTGTGGAATGAGCCGACTGTCAGATAACTTGCGGAGTGTGTTTGGGTGGAAGGGGATGACGGAGTTAACAGACAAATACGCTGATTGCAGCTCAATCATAGATCGAGGGGTAGAATTATGTCATGATGCCGTTTCCTGCAGGTACTAAACCATTTAGTATGCTTTGATAGCTTAGTGACCCTGCGTAGGAGTAAATCGGCTAACGAAGTTTTTTTCGCTTTTTTTCGAAATTGGCAAACGAATGTTTTAGTGGATGTGCATGCTAACATAAAGCAGCGAACGTGAACGGCATTCCAGTATCTTATCTTTTTTGTCTTTATATGTGACAAAGAAATGAACTGACCACATCACATAGGGGACACCCACCAAACTAAATGGAACGACGATAAATTCACTTCCTTCCGGAAAACTTTTGTTCGTGGCTCCTGACTCGGGGTCTTATCCATGGCTTTCTATTAAGCACTTTAAGTTCACTTACTTTCTACTGAAGATCACAGGTTAGGGGAGAGCGTCTGGCTCGGATTAAAGTTGAGTATTTAGGTTAGGGTAAATTCATTTATCACAGTTTTTGGGCGGAAGTATTTGCTGATAGTTTTTTTGAGGTGTTAATCCCAGATTGTGGAAAATAAAGTATTTTGGATAAGTTTTAACTTAGAATTGAATCTTTTGGTTATTCTGTTTAAGGTTGTAAAGAGAGGGGTTATATTGTGGTATTTGTATATGTCAGACGTATTGGTATGATACGGAACATTCAAAATCCCTTTAATGGTTTTGCTTTCGAACCTACATAGCTTCCGTAGGTATGATTTGTGTGTATAATGCCTGGTGGGTGATGCATAGGTGAGCATAGGTCTGATTATGGATATATATGTTAGCAATTTAGTGTTTATGTTAGCTTGAGATCTGTTAAATAGGATTTCGGTTAAAGCAAATTTTGCTCTTGTTGCCTTTTGAATGCTGTTTTCAGTATGGTTTTTCCATGTCAGTTTTTCTTCAAGTACCACACCTAAAAATTTCTCTGTCGTCTTCTTAGGGATATATTCTCTTTCCCATCGAAGATTTGAAGCGTCTTTCTTTCTGTTATTCCTACGGAAGTGCATACTTGTGCATTTCTGAGGATTCAGAGCAATCTTCCATTTGTCTGCCCAGTTCTGTATGAGACGCAGATGAGCCTGAACAGGTAGATTTGAAAGGTTTGGGTCCATTGAACTACTGGCTATTGTAGTGTCATCAGCATATAATAGTAGAGTAGTTTGGGAATTACGTGGTATGTCAGATGTAAAAATAATGAACAGGGTTGGGGAAAGTATTGCTCTTTGTGGCACTCCTGCTGTGACGGGTAGTACTTGAGACCATTCATGAAGTATCTGTTCTCCAGGGATGAAAATACCATTTTGGTGAGATAGCTTGGTAGTCTTAGTTAAGCAATTTTGTATATCCTGTTATCAATACTTTGTCGAAAGCTCTTTTTACAACGAGGAAGGCTGCAATCTTTGATTTTTTATGAGTAAGTCCTTTCGTTATTAAATCTGCCAGACGGAGAATTTGGTGAGTGGTTGACAGGCTTTCTGTGAATCCAGATTGTTCTTTTGGGATGATGTTGTTCGTTTTTAGGATGGGTTTCAGACAGCTCAAGATTACTTTTTCTAAGAGTTTTCCCATGGTGGGAAAATGATTGATTGGACGGTAGCTGTCGAGGAAGGATGGGTCTTTGCCTGGTTTTCGAATTGCCTTTATCATTGCTGTTTTCCATGCTGTAGGGAAATAGCCATTAACTAAACAGGCATTGAATAGTCCAGCCAACTTACTGATTATATTTCTGGGTAGTTGTTTTAGTATCTTGTTTGTGATTTTGCCTACCCCTGGAGCTGAACTTTTCTTCAGTGATTTTATATAAAGTTTAATTTCTTTGGGATTAGCGCCTCATAACATCACATTTCGGCTTATGAAGATTTCGCCCAACAAGTGTGATTCCACATCGAACTGTCTTCGTTAGCTGAGGTATCACTGTATATCAATGAATCCAATCTAGCTGGAAACGGTCAATTTAGATCGATAAGGTAACAGCAAAAATTAAGAAAAGCAGGGACAATATTGAAATCATCTGGTATCAGCTAAACCTATTTTAGAATTTACGATAAAACAATGCAATACAATACAGATGTCTTTATTCGAAAAGACTGGGACTAGAAATTCCCATCTCCCATTTAACCCTTGTCAGAGTTTGGTGCAAAATACGAACACATAACGTGATATAAGATTTTAAACTAGAATATATACAGCTTTTTGACAGTTTCGGAGTAAATAGAAACGAAAGAAGGAAGGAAAGAATGTTTTTTAGGAGAAAAGAACTGTGATCTTTTTATAACATAAAAAGGTTTCCATTGCAGGAAAACTCCCACAAAGAGAAAGGGGGGTGTAAAAACCTGCGAAAGTTGTAGGAAAGAGTGAAGTAAATAGAAAGAGAGATGTTACATTATTGAATTACGTAAAGGAAAGCAAAATTTTTAAAAGTGATCAATGTATACATAACGTATCAGAATGTAATTATTTTTTGCCAATGGAAACAAAGAAAGGGGAATGGAATTCAGTAAAGAAAGCGAAAGAAAATGTTTGATAATCCCACGTGTAAAATAATGAAGCAGAGAGGTGAAAGTAATAGATATGTCTGAAACACGGGAACTTAGAAGAGAATTTAGACAGTCAGAAAGGGAGTTTAGTATATATAAGATGGGTATGCCATGTTTAGTTCTATTGATAGAAAGAAATTCCAATGAAAGAGAAGATACTATAGAGCTGTAAGAAATAGAAGGTTGGAACACGGCTGTTTATGAATTAGAGGTTTAAATACACTCCCTCAGCCGTAATTCGCCCTCCGAAATGAAAGAGCTCCCATCCTCCTTACTGACGTCACAACAGAAAAACCCTACCCACGCCTCCTCCACCCACACTTAATCCCCCCCACACCTTCAGAAAAGATAAAAGCTCGAGCACTCACCTCTCCTATTCACTTCCTTTGTGGAGACCCCCTGATGATGGAGACTTTGTCTTCGAAATTTGTCTCCGAAATGATCATTGGGACTTTCCAGAAATCGGTAATCCGGAGCTTCCCGTTTGTTTCTGAGCGCGAGTTCCGCTTGCCGAAAGGCGGCTTACGGAGTGTTTATAAACATCTAATAGAATAGATCTATTGGAAGTTAAAGGAGAAACTCCTGTTTTCACAATTTAAGGAAACGTTTGTAATTATGTGTAAGAAAAAAGACGAATAGCAGAAGAATGTCTGAATGACAGAAATGTCATGTATATATCGAAACGATGCCTTGTAAAGCCGTTTGTAGACCATTCCATATATAAGTGTATTTTAAGTGCATTTTGGGTCTGAGTAATGTCGCAGTATCTTTCTTGCTTATTTAAAGTCTGGTCTTTAGTAAGCATTCATATCCCGCATACATTGTGAATGGAATATCACATCATATCACAGGAACTTCACAAACTTTAAGTTATGCATTTTGGTGGTGATCAAGCCGAGACTTTAGCGTGAATCCGTCACTATCGAAGCTTCAAAATATTTCTGCAAACGCTTAAGCTCAAATTTGCGGCCATTAGTTTGAATTGCGAGAAACGTTACGATTAAATCATACCATGAAAGAGGTGTCGAAATCTGTTAAAGTCTTTATAACAGTTGTAGTAAATCAGAGCAGTCCATGGACTGAAGTTTTGAGTTTTAGTCAATAAAACCAAAAGGTTGATAAATCAATCCTCATATCAAATACTTAAAGGGTTATGATTAGTTAGGCAGACTCAAAGGTCAGCTCGGAGATAATGGAGTGATTAAGTAAGGAAGGAAGTCGAGCGACCACTCGGAATCGACATTGTTGAAATAAATCAAAAGAAATCCTCGGTTCGGTACTTAAAACCGTATCGTTTATCATTCATCTCCTCTATCACTAGGTGAATAAAAATCGATAAAACACTTTTTAATGAAATAATTAAATAAAATGAATATTATCAAGCGAAACTTGGTGAAACGTAATGATAAATAAGTATTTAATGAAATAACTTGCTCAAGAACTTAGCACACGTTAAATTCACGCCGAAACCGAATAACGTGTCCTAAAGTTTTTGTACAGGTTTTGTCATTGAATACTTACTTAACAAATTANTCGCCTTTGCTTTGTTTCATAAGTTCTCCCTCTCTGAATTAAACATTAAAGTGTTACTTCTCCAGAGCCAACTAACAAACGATTTCCCAGAGACTTGAATATATATATATATATCGAGGCGAATTAATGCAGGAAGTATAGACAGCTATTTGCATTGAAATGACAGCGAAGCTGTGAACCGTCATTGCCTTGGGCGGAAGCGCCGTTAAAATGTGTTAACGCGAAGAGCGGCAGAGCGGAAACTTCCACTATTCATGCAAATGTCGTCCGCATAATGTGTTCATTAAGCAATTTCATTTCGCTAAGAAAGAAGAGAACACTTTTATGTATCTTAGTAAACATTTGGACTGCATAAATTGACGTCCTCCAATTTCGTAATGCGACTGGAAATTGATTCCTAGTGTATGTTTTAAGAATCTTGTAGTGTGTGCTCGACTGCACAAATGGGATAATTTCAACAAATTCAATTCAGCTAATCGACTCTCAGTCAGCGGAAGCAAATGATCTAACAAGAATATGCATCGCTTTAAAGTCCTTTTATTTGATGCATTCGCTCAAGTTACATTTAAGCAATTAAATCTGGCTGTTCCAGCCGATTGAAACATTATTTTAAACCGATTTTATCGATTGAGATTTTCGATCGATGAAAAATGTATTATTTTATTATTTATTATACAATATCGCCGCAGTTAGGTCAGTTAGAGACGTTATATTAAATTACATTCAACAACTCAAACAGTTTTAAAAGTTCTACTGACATAAATACAAAACAACTGAACATAAGTAACCTAGTCCACTAGATACGATATTTCACAAACTTCACTTCTCAGCTTACAATTTAAACAGTTATAATTTATAAGTAAAACTACAACCAATACAAAACGTATGTATTTTAAACAAACAAGTCTAACATTTCCTCAGAATTCGTATACTAATACGGAATGCAGTACATGAAAAACGATTCCCCGTCAACTACAATAACTTACCTCCTATACATTTATATACGTCTTTATCACAATATTATTTATATATTACATTCATTCATTCATTATTATTCATTTTTATAAGTTCTTTTTAAACCTTCGTCTAAATTCCTTACTTGTTTTCGGTAAGGAGGAAGGCCTCTTTAGGTAATACATTCCATTTCATTACCCCTCTGCTTTGAAACGGGTATTTATCCGTCCTTTGTTTTCTTCTTAACTTTTCATTATGATCGCCACGCTCAACATAATTTAGATTTTCCAAACTTAGCTCCTTCTATGCTTCGCCAGCGTGTTTTATATGAAAAATTCCCACTAACCTATTGATTTTTCTCCTTTCTTTCTAACTGTTCCCATCCAAGAATTTCTAATGTTTTTTTTACGCTTATGACTTCGAAATTATTTATTATTAAATATTATGGAATAGATTTAAAACAGTAGAGATTATCGGTGCTTTTGAATCTAATTTGAGCTGAGTCTCACGAAAGTCCGCTTAAAATGTTCTGATCGTTTTTGCTCTAATTTATTAATTAATTGCATTGACATTTTTTTCGTTTATGGTTTTCTAGACCCCTTTCACATTCGCCGGTTTCGACCAGCCGGCAAAAACCGGACGGTGAGCGGTTAAGTATTGAAGTGAATGAGTCCGTTCACGCAAGGGACCGGGCGGTTGTTTGCCGGCCGGTTGCTGGGAAACAGCCGGCTCAGCACTAAAAATTTTAACCCTTCGGCTGATGAGACTGTACATTATGCGTGTGATTCAACTGCTAAGAAATAGATACAAGGACAAGTCGTTTTAAGGATTCGTTCGCTCCGCCAACGGTACGCGACAAAAATAAGCTAAAGAGGTAACTCGAACGCTTGGAGTTTACACCTCATACCAAACGCTGAGAGGTGGCTTGCAGGGTATTTATGTAGATTTACGTCATCATTGTAGAATTATTCCATCGGAAAGACTCTAATCTAATCTAATTTAAACCTCTGAAACGTGTGCATAAAATATAGAAATATAATAAGTTCGCTATCGTGTAAATTAGAAATCTCTTACATTCGAACAACTTTCATACTCAAAATAACATCATAATATACAGTTTCAAGAAGACGTTTGGTATTTACTCCCACTGCCACGCGCCTGAAGGTGGCTTGCAGGATATCAATGTAAATTTAGAAATAAATGTGTGTTGGATTCCCGATGATCGCTCTTTTCCGTTGAGTCGAATTGCCTTCGCTGAGCGAACTTCTCGCCAAAACAGAAGATGAAACTTCGGACTTAATCGAAATACGTTCGAGGATTGTCTCCTTCAATCTCTCTTCGCTCCTCCTAGATTTACTTTCTCGAACAAAAGAGAATATATTTAACTTGGCTGCTTTCGGGAATCCACTATTCTCTCGAAATCGCGCGTATTTATTCAGCGCACGCTTGGAAACTTCCTGAGGGAAAGCCGTGGCGATTTTACGCACGAGGGAAATATCTGAGAAGCGTTTACGCCAGGGGCCGAATGCGGCTCAATCGATCTTCCGGAATCTCCAACCGGAATAAGTACTGGCCGCACATTTGCGGAGGTTTTTACTTCTAAACGATTTCGGATACAGCGACTTGGAGTGCCATAGTCGGACCAATCGTAAAATGCAAATGATTCCCCGTGTTACGTCACCCTTTGACCCGAACGCAAATTATGGAGCACTTCAATCGAACGGAGCGATTATTTCAGAGTCCGAATTCTGCCGAAGATAATACCTTTTCGATCGAGCTGCTTAACTGAGTGAGAAGACGGAGCGGTCCCATCCAATGGCTCTATCGATCCACATTATTCTCCCAATTTACTTTGTTTATTCAATTCGGTTATTCTTAGACATCCTCTTTCGATGAACACTGAGCCAATTCACATTTCCTGATCACTCTGCAAATCATCCCTCTTTACAAAATGGTCCCTTTAACAAAATGGATATCGGAGTTCGTCTCTCGATGGTCTCCCCAAATGAACAACTTAAAAGCTGAACAAATGAAGAACTTAAAAGTTGAGTGGAGGTCGCACAGTAGCATTGGAAATCTTTTCTCTGAATTACATTATTAAGCTCGGAGACAAGTATGATTCTTAGAATTTAAATCACTTTTAACATTAATTTGAGGACTTACGGAATTAGTCATAGCATTGAATAAAGTCAGGTTATCCCGATTATAATAATAATACAAAGAATAAGGAAAAAAGAAACACACATCTTTATCATAATATTTTATTCCACGGATTTGGTTTTTTTTAGCTCATCATTATACCCCGAAACCCACTAAACGATGACGTTAAAAAACCAAGGTCGTGGAATTAAATAATGTGATAAAGATACGTGTTTCTTATCTCTTATTCTTTATAATCGAGACAGACCACAAAGTCAAGGCAGAATTAGCAAACTCAATATAATATTAATATTATTGATAACTAGTAAACGCCCCCGTCAAGCATGACGGAACTTAATTTAGTTTAAAATATATCTATTATGTTAAATATATCTAGTCCTCCGAAGCACAAAACAATTCTGCCGTAAGATCATANTATATTCTACCGTTTTCAAGTCATGAAAGCCTACTCTAGGTAAATTTCTTATAAAAATTATAAGAACTGATTATCTCCGTGCACTTATATGGTATAATTCATGAAATCAACATTCAACAATGGCCTTAGTCGTCAAAGGGATGGGTTGTTTATTTCCAAAAAAGCTTACGAAATTTCCGTGTGTTTTATCAAAATCCTCGAAATTTCGGATCGGTTGTGACACTTGTCTACATTTCGTAGGACTATTGTTTCTAATTTAATTTTGTAAAAGAATCAACCGCTTCAGGTAACGAAAACCTATTTTGCGTACATTTCTTATGGAAAAGTATACTAACTGATTACCATCGTGTTTTTATGTGAGATAACTCATGAAATCAATGTACAACAATTGCCTTGGTCGTCAAAGGGATGGGTTGTTTATTTCGTAAAAATTTTACGAATTTTCCGTGTATTTTATAAAATTTCTCGCAATTTCGAATTTATATGAATGATTTATGACTAAAATAAGATTTTATGATTATTTTACTTTATTTAGACATTTATCTCAATTTCGTAGTTTCATTGTTTCTAATTTAATTTTGTAAAAGAAACAACATGTGCAAGTCATGAAAATGTAATTTACGTTCATCTCTTATGGAAATGTATTATGGGCTCCTGGGTTCGATCCCGGGCCTTTACAGAGGATAGTCTTCCCTGGGGTTTCAGCATCGTAGAAACACAATGCAGTTTGTTTCAGATCTCTAAGTCAAGCCGTTTAAATAGGGGAACGGACAGACGGACGGACGGACATGCATTTTCTTTTTCTATGTATGACAATACTATCATAACAGATTTAATATCTGATTGCATCTTATAATTGCATAACAAAAGTTTGAATCCAACACATCACATTTACTTTACGTTATTAGAGATTTTTGTTTTAAAGAATAGTACTGAAACCTAATATGGTCCTGCCGAACTGTACTAGGATTGTCGGCGGGTGTCTAACAATAATAATAATTAAATGGTTATTTTGACAAAAAATATAAAACAATACACCACAGCAGACATGATATTCACACTTTCCGTTAAATTTACGGTTTTGTTGAATTCACTGATGCATTTTAATCGATCGCTATAAAGTTTTGGTGCGTAACGTAAGAGAAAATAACTGAGTGATGCCTTCACATAGCAGTGAGTATGCAATATCCGCACCATCATCACGATACATTGTGTTACTCTTTCATTGCGCATTCCAGAGGCAACTGCTCGCCTCCTGTAAAGGCCTCTTCATGGACAGCCACTCAGTCATCGCTATGCAAACACGCTCACTCTGTAGCCGCCAAATATCCACACCGAATTACGGCGTACTTTTCAACTGAAATGAAGAAAGTTTTCGAAAACTTTTCCGTGCATCTAACATTCTGACGTGGAATTAATTATGCATATCTGTCGATCGAAGTTTTGGACAAACCCGAAACTTTAGTCCGTTGCTTTAGAATGATCGGTAGATATATTTGTTTTGTTTTCATATCGACTGCTAATTGATAATTAGCGTTTTTCTTTTTTTTTGTGTAATGTGTTTGTGGTGGAGCTGTCAACGCCCCTCCTCTCCTTTCCCCTGTAAGGCAGGAGTGACTTTAGGTGGTCTCTAGTCGCTTTTCCTTCCTGGAATCAACTCTCGTGACTTCGCTCGCCATTCGCCCGCCCATCGACACTTGGACATCCCATTCACTCTCTGCGAGAAACCCGCTGGTCCTTCGGTCAACGCATATTGTTTTGCCGCATATTGTTTTTTGATTTTTGGTTAATCAAGTATTGTTATCGAATGAAGCTTGTGGTTATTCTTCCCACATCGGATATCTGAACCGAAGTTACGAAGAAAGAGCAGTAAATATACCACCGGACTCTTGAAACGAATTTTTGGCTTTGCAGTGAAACGATTGCCTGAATTAAAATTCTGTTCTGCAAAACCGCTTTTTATCCGACACGCGAATGTCCGCCCTTAAATTAAAGGGTCGGATCGGATAAACATTCCTTGGGGGTGGATATTCAGCCATATTTTTTGGATATGGAAATCTGTCTCCGAGCAGGATCTCGCACGAGTTGTTCGGTAAATAGTAACAAGAGCATTTTGATGTTTCAAGGATCAAGAAGAGACCGAAAATGAGAGATGACGAAAAAAAGTTAATTAAGGAAAAGAAAAAATAAGTAAACTATTGAGCGTAGTATGCCAGATGACGTCGCAGTTTCTGTTTTGATTATTTTCGGCAAATAGAAGCGATCTAATGTCAACACGTTAAATCCCAGTACTATAATGTTCGCTTAAAGTAGATTTTAAACAACATTCACTTCAGTGACCTGTATTTTAATATTTTGTTTTCATTAAAGTGGAGATTACAGTTAATCTCCTATGTTTATGATGGAGTAGTATGGATAAATCTTTACCGTGTTTAAACCGAGGTTATCTGGTCTGCTTACTTCCATATTTAATTTTCTACTTTTTCCTAATTCTTATCTTACTATCCCTTAATTTTGGTATTTCCTTGATGATTGGAACATTATACTCTTTTCATTACTTAAAAAACAATCCGCGCTAGGATCTGCACGGATACTGTTTGCACATACAGGTATAAATTACAATACCGAGCCTTGGAGAAGTAAATTTTGAGGTGAAAATTTTGAGATGGAAGAAATTGAGATGTATATAGATAAGATAGAATTGCGAAGGTGGAGAGTCGATGTCGGCAATTTATTCGATCCGCGAATGTCCGGACCATAAGCTACGGGTCGGATGATGTACATTATCTTTTGGGTCGGATGTGTAGTGTGCGGATACGGTTTGGCTGCGGATATGGAAGTCTGCATCCGTGCAGATCAGTAACCTGAATGTCGAACTGAATGAATGCCAGAGATTTCAGACATTAAAGGTATTGTATAACACTTAAAGCAGTGAGATTGAATTCGATCCTCACCAGCACCGTATAAATGATCAACTATTTAAAAAAATGATTGCCCCGGAAATATCAGTATTCCACAATTGGATGGTCGTATATAATCATAATTTACACTATTCAGTAACACGTTGACGTAGGTTACATTCCTATCTTTCTTGCATAAATCATATATTTTATGAATTAAACTTACTCATTTTGCTATGGCTTTATTTATCAAAGAGAGTTATATGTAACAAGGAAATGTGGAGTTTTCCATGACATGGCGCGCACCCTGGAAAACACCCAAGAAGGAATGGACGGGGAAAAATTGATAAATTAAGCTATCCTACTGAGTTATTTTTCTCCTTTTTAAACGAAGCTGAGTCAAAGAGTTTTGAGTTTATGGACTCACTAAATTTAACTGATATTATTTGATAAGGCATCACGGAAAACTGGCGTGCAAGATCGCTCAATTGGTTAAAGCAACCACCCGGAAGTGGAAGGTCCTGGTTCATGTGTTGTAACACCTTTCGCGTTCTGTCCTCCTTGGAATCTATCATATGGAGAATATTCATCTTTGCATTTGATTAATCGATATAATGAGAGATTCTGTGAGACACCTTTCTTGATTACTTGATTTTGTTCGATTTGACTGTAATTCGAAAAATATATTAAGCGTAACTTTTTCTCTACTTCGGTGATAGATTACATTACATTGCATTGTTCTTTAGAAGCAATCCCCCAGAATGCATTTGCTGCCTGTATTCAATGATCCGCAAAACCGAGACTTAAGTTCAAACTTGGCATTTTCGCCTTTGCTTTGTTTCACAAGTTCTCCCTCTCTGAATTAAACATTAAAGTGTTACTTCTCCAGAGCCAACTAACAAACGATTTCCCAGAGACTTGAAATAAGAGAGATGGATGTCTTCAGCTCATTGAAAACTCACGAAGAAATGCTTTCTTTTATAGCAAAATTTGAAGCTACATTTGAGCGCGTACGTAGAGCCAAAAGTCATTAGCGAGAACATATTCCGCCTAATTACACCCAGAAGGATACTCGTGAATGTAAAACACGGCGAGTTACTGCTTTCCGGAGACTTACCGCTCAACGTTAATGAATTAAAGATTGGAGTCGTTGTTTATCGACTTCCATCCTGGCCTTAGTTCATCAAAAAGTAGGACAGAGCAACTATGTGCGCAACTTTTCGGGAGGCCCGCATTCTGTGTTGGAAAAGCAGTAACTTTTTTAAGCCGGAATCACGGTTGATTTGCCGTTAAATGTGAAGGCAGAGCCAATTCTGTAGTTGGCCATGGATTTAAGAGAAAAATAATATACGAGAAGGGAAACAAGTCAAAGTTTCCGGGAATTCGAGCACAAAAACGCATTATCGGATCAGGCACTCTGCTCCTGTCTCTTTTTATAGGGAAAAATCAGATTAGGCTGTTTTCGACAGGTCAAACTCGTAGCTTCCACGTAGGTTTCGATTTTTTTGCTTAGCGAGCTCATGCTGAAGTAATTTTATTCGCGCCGGAAAATCTATTCGCACCGCTTCCGTCGTTGGTTTTCGTGAGGAATCGATATACTCGCTCCTGCTTACGTTTCAACTTGGTTGTGGGCTCAAGAGGGCTAGAAAATTATTCATTTTGAATTGAATTACGAATTAGTTGAACCATCGACCACAAAAGGCAGTATCATCGCAAAGTAAGAGGTATTTCAAATATAGACGTTGAATTAGACCAGAACGATGAGATTCGTTCACATTGTAATGAATAATAATATCAAGAGATTAAAGTCTGGCGTTCTGAAAAATGGAAGAACTACATTTAAATTTATCATCGACTTCTAGACTCGAGCCCGCACCTTCCGAAAGATGGCGGTTGTTTTCGTAAGGAATTTCTACCGAACGCGAAACTTTTATGGTTAAAATGTATTTACGTAGTGTTTACTAACCATTGTATTTCGTCCCAAGAAAATCTTGTGCATTAGTAATTCAGCGTTCTGCAATTCGGTAGGCCAGCGACCTGACAATCGAATTTCGGGTTAAAATGTGCAGTGCAGTATTGTACGATTACGGCTGACATTTGTTATTTTTGTTGTTGTTTGTCACTGTTTTGCTGTGTTGGTGTACTGAGTAACAAGTTTTGAAGGAATAACAAAAAATAAAATTACTTTCGGAAATACTGTTGATTCACCAGGGATGTTATTTAACTATTTTTAGGATTCGGCGACCAATCTGTCTCGTTTTCGTATTCTATACTGTATACGAGGATATAGAGACTCGAAATTCGATTCTTGTCGTTCTACTCCAATTTAGTGACAAATTGCGAGTCACAAATGCGTTGCGATTTCAAATTTAGAGGAATTTTACTGTTAATGCATGAGGAAATTTCTGCCAGTGAGCAAATTCCTTCTTTTATATTCCAGTAAGTACTGTAGCACACTCTTTTCTACGATTTTACGGGCAAAGTTTAAGTAGACCTTAATTGGACCAAACATCCCTTATACTTAGTCTTTTTTTCATTTTGACTTTGACCTTTTTGAATTCTATCGACTCCTTTTAATTATTTTTTGCTGTTAGGCTGTTATTTTTTAATTCAATCTCAACTTTCATTTCGTCATCTAAATCGTTTTCAAGCTCTTTTTCTCAGGACTTTTTTCCAATTCCCTCTTCGTGTTTAACTCTCATTCTTTGACTGTATTTATATTCAATTTATTTGAAAAGCTAGATGCATGACTAGGTGAATAAGCATATTCAAGGATAATAATTTTTAATTTTAAACGAGCAGTCTAATTAAAGAGATTTCTGATTCCTTAAAATGCTTTAGCCGTTGTATGTTTATCTGCCAAAGCAGCATCTTTGTTCGATCAGCTATACCTTAAACCGAGAAACAATAAACATATTAGAAACATCTCGTTTTTATATTAATGTCAGCAGAGTAGCTACAATATCTGAGAATGAATGCGGAACTTTAATTACATCACAATTAACATATCGATGGAAATTCATCGCGACGCAAGAAGTTGCCCCTACCAAACACCAGAAAGAGATGTTGCTGAAATGGTAGCAGCAAGTTTCTTCTGAGAAACACAATGATAAACAGGTGTGAATAATAGCCACATGACTGGGACTCGAACCCAGGTCTCCCACTTTACGGGCAGGTATTCGAACCATTAAATAACGATGGGTCTCTTCCACTTTGTTTGAGGTCCTCGTCGAGGCAGCCGACCCACAGAGGTAGTGATCAGTTTTTATGAATTACCTATCCCTCGTCCTTATTCTTGGAAAATTGAGTATAGTATTTTTATAAATTTGAAATGGTTAAATTCTGTTAAATCAATGCTGAATTATTCATAACAAAATCAAATATAACTTTCATTTAATGATACTAAATGATTAAAAAGGTAATATTACATTTTCATCGATAAAAATATAAGAGAGGAATGTAACACACGATTCAGACTTCGAAGCGTAACAATTTGTAATGTATCAAAGATTACCGCCCTGACTTCCCCCTGTCATATCCTGAGGTGACAGGATACTCACGGAGATATACCTATACGAAAGGACACTACCCGTGGTGCACTTTCTGGGCCAATTGTTCAGACTGTAGTTTACACCCTGTATAAATCTCGATAAAGAATACTCAAACTTGCAGAAAAGAAAACATCCATTGTTCAAATTGTATTGAAAAACACCGGTTTTCCTAAACTCTCTTGGATGCTGATGTCTCTGCTATCAACATTTTCCCCGTGTCACACGCCGAGAGGCGGCTTACAGGGTGTTAATGCATATTTTATAAAATAATACTTAGAAGGGAAGGTGTTCTCGTTTCCTGAGATCGCATTCTCACGACTTTGCATTCTGTACGGATCTTCGGTTCATCCTACAGCTAAAAATGTTCCGTGGGAGTCAGCGGTGATTTTGAAAAGTTAATTTCAACGAAAATTTTCTCAAAAAGGGACTCTAAATTCCTTTGATGACGGAGTTCCATCGACTTTTAGGTCGCCCTTCGGCTTTGATCGTGTTCATCCAGTCGTTCTCTCGTTAGGGGGACAGAAATTTATCAAAAACAGTTTTCGAAAACTCTGAGCAGAGAGAGGCGAGTGCACGAATAAAATTTCGATTAACTTACTTTGAAGGAAGAAAGGTGAGGAAAACTTTCTTCGCTAGTTTAGTATTAATAACATCAATAGAGTAAGGCTGTGTGTTACATAGAATGTCTCCAGTTAGTAAGAAGAAAATCGGTTTCTTTAATTTTCAGTAAGTATGAGTTAATATGATGAAACAAATACTGCTGATGAATAGGCACTTGCAAAAACAGGGATTTGAATTTTGCAAAATTTGTTAGGTAAAAAGTATTGAGATGGCTTAGTTTGGATTAATTTATTTCGTGGTTTTGTAGAAGGTGTATATATTTTAATTGAAAGATTTTAGGCTATAACTATAGCGTCTTATTCTATGCTATTCCACTACTCATGTAGTAATTAATCTAAAACCTAAAATTCTAAGACTATTCTTTGTGAATTTATCATAAAATGCTTTTCAAAATGCAATTTTAAATGCATGTAAAAATGGTATATTTCGAGGTGTGGAAACCCAGAATTGTTGAAAGGATTTACTAGATTCACAACTTGCCAAGTTTCTCTGGCTTAAGTTTCAAATAACATCAAATTCATCATTTTTAATCTTAAATATCATATCGAAGGATTTTTTGGTTAGATTTCTTAAAATGCAAATTCATGGGATACACATGAAAATAATTTAATGGGTGTAATATAATGGCACCTCCTGAGCCCAATGGATAGCCTCTGGTGGAAGCGGTCGATTGCGGAGGAAGAGGTAGTGAAATTTGGGTCAAAATTTAAATGTTCGTCATCCTATTATTTCAGTTC
The DNA here is from genome assembly GCA_000376725.2 of Ladona fulva. Taxonomy (NCBI): domain Eukaryota; kingdom Metazoa; phylum Arthropoda; class Insecta; order Odonata; family Libellulidae; genus Ladona; species Ladona fulva. The sequence continues at coordinate 470,369 of KZ308269.1, forward strand.
AATTATATATTTGTGAAATCAATTGGGGGTAAAGATGAGTTTTGTGCAAGGCCATGCTTAGGCAGGTGCCATTCCAGGGTTTGTGTTGTTGATCAGGGAAGACCGAGGAGGAGTGCATGACATTATCCGGGACTGCAGGAAAACCCGGCAAAAACCTACAACGGCCACAAGAAAGATGTGACCTTGTATGTGGTGGTTGGCTAACAGTTACACGCAATTACAGTGTTTTGTGTTGCATGATTTCCAAGCCTTTTACAATATTAATATTGGTTATACCTAAGTAAAACGAAAATGTGGTGCTAAGGCTGGTGCAGAATGAGTTAATCCTGTTAGTAGCTCCATCAGCATATATACACACACAGGCCCTAGGTGTATTGGTGCCATGGACAGGATGTCAATCAGGCACACCTTTCATATAGGAGCTTGTGAAATGTCTATTATTCAACGACCATTTTACTTTTTCTTGGTAATATTGTTAGTATTTATCAGAAGTTAATCTAATAAATAATAAATACTAAAACAATATGATCATTGTTTCTCAAATTATATCTGAAGTAAATGGAATACTTGATAAAAAACGAATGCACCGAAACCATCGGAGGTTGTTATCTGTTAAATCGATTGATTCGTTAAACTTTATATTCAAAATTCATTCAACCATTTAACCGGAAAAAATACAAACCAGAAAACTCACTGAGATATGATTTGCTATCAGATATGATTATTTTCATGATTGTTTGAATGTTTCAGTTTATCAAATTACGATTAAAAAAGTCTTTCCAAGGTATTCATGTACACTGCGAATAGCCCCATGTTTTTTTTTTGTTTTGTGAATGATTTACCCTGAAAACGAATATCCGCGCCTCACCAAACATTCGACAATGAAATGCGCCCCCAAAACCTCAGCGCCCTGGGCAACCGCCCGTGACTGCCACACCGGCTCCCCACAACACACATGCTTCCATACATGTTTATTCTTGTAGACTGCATGTGAGGCTCCTACAAACACATCTATGGTCACCATAGAAACTTCCACAGTCCAAGCCTTATTCGCGGGCTACGGTTTGATCTATGGAATCCGTAAATTTCCCCTTTCGATTGTTCGGAACGTGGCCTCCATTAATTTCGACCGCCCGTCGATGTCTCCCCACTTTCCGATTACATATGTTCACTGAAATGGCCGAATCCATTCTTTGTGTTCTCCGGCGTCATGCGGAGAGAAAATCACTTAATTGACGTCTTTGGACCTTCCATTCCCCTTTCAGGTTGATCAATCGCCACGCCGAGAAACGCAATTTTCCTTCGGCATACGATTGGTCGGAAAAGAGCGGCGTGTAATCCCTCTATTGACGCCAATTGCGTGTGAGTTGCCTTTGATGCACCTCTTCTTCCTCTTTCTCTCTTTGTTTTCTCCGGTGGAAAGTTTTCGGTCGAGTAATCGAAAGGTCATCAGAGTTTGAGAAAAGCTCCATAAAGCAGTAGTTTGCGAGCAAACTAACCGTTGAAAAATTCCAACCAGCTGGGGTGAGGGTTCTCAGTGTTCGCACTTTGCAAGTGTTGTTCTCAATGCGTATTTCTGTACGTAAGTGAAGTTATTTTCTCTCCTGAGGATACCTTCGATAGAGGTCGTGCAGAAGCATTGGAAATATTTTTTCCGAATTTAATTATCGAATTTTCACGAACGCAGTTATAAATTTGATTCCTTTGAATTTATATATCTTTTAAAATTAAATTGAAAACCTATAGAATTAGTCATAGAAATGAAGAAAGGCGGGTTATCCTGAAATTAATAATAACAATAATAATTTAAAATTAATCTTCCCTAGCGATATTTGGTGGAATTCCATTATAAATGAAATAACAAATACAACTTTGTGGAAAAGTACAAGTTGTATTTATTATTTCATCAATAATAATTTAATAACGTTATAACTTTTAATTGCATTGTAGATAAATTAAAAGATAATTATTTCCAGGTTAGGCTTACGAAAACGTTTTATGTAGGTATTACTTTAAAAAGGAAAAATCAAAAAGAAAACATATGAAACGAATGTACTAAAGAAATTATGAATTATTAGCAAGTAAAAGTTTATCTATGAGAGAAATAACACACGGCTGTGGTAAGACATCGGAGTTCGAGAAAAGTTCCAAAAAGCCGTTTTCTGCAAGCTAACTAATCGTTGGAAAATTCCAGACAGCGATGGGTTAGGGCATACGTATATATACGTTCTGTACATAACTGAAGTTATCTTCTCTCCCGAAGATGGCAGCGTACTTGCCGAAATATGCATTGAGATCAAATACTGCAAACCGCGACCACGAAGAACTTTAACCTCCGCAGGCTGGAATTTTCCAACGGTTAGTGTAATAGCAAACAACGGTATTTTGGAACTTCCCACTAACTCCAACAACAACCGTGCTCCTTTTCCTTATAGATTTTAATTGGATGGCGTATTCTCGGAGACAGTTCCTAATTGATTCTGAACCGGTTCAGAACTTGTTCAGAACGGATTCTTAACTGCGTTCACGAATACAATAACACCAATCACCTTTTACATTCGGTAAACCACACGCTGATATGAGATTTTTTCGTTGGACTTTTAATTCCCTTCTCTAATATTTTCATAATCAGTTATCCAATAGCTTTTCCCGGGGTTTTGTTATTTCATTGTTTTTATTGTCATTTTATCGTTTTTGGTGAACTTTTTCTTTTCCTTTTACATTGTACGATACATACTTCTGGTTATTATTTTTACCAACATTTTTTTGCAATTTTGGAGTTGAAGCAGCTGCACGATCTTCTGCTTTTAAAGCAACTAAATTTCTACCTTTAGAAAGCTTGACATCTTCTCTGACTAACCTGTTTGAAAATGACACAGTTACAATAACCAATAACAGCGTAAAATTGTTTCGAGAGATTCCGCGAATAACGAGGTTAATCGTTTGTTCATTGTGGGACACTCTCAATCATTTGCTTTTATCAATTTGGCCAAGACCAAAATCATCGTTAAAAAGCCCTTGTAGAGACTGGGAGATATTGATATTTCTTCCAAAACGTCACTGAAGTATATTTTGGGTTGTCCCTCCACTTTGTGTAAAACTGATTTCACGGTAGATTTCCTGTACTGCTCGTTTCTAACGTAATATAAATCGCCTTCGAAATATTAATGGGATCCTCGCGTGAGGCTATTATTGGTTGGAGAGCTTTTCTATTATATTTCCCGCGGAGAAAATTCCCATTTTTAAGTTAAGAGTAAATTGCAATTCAGGCATAACTCTGCGAAGAAAGAGAAGAAATAATTAATGGAATATTTGAGTAAAGATTATTTTCAGAAGTTTAATTAAGTCTCTCTTTAAATCTTGTAGTTGGCTTTCTGTTTTAATTTTCCCTTTTACAGTGCAATCTATTCTTTCCTTTATCCATCCCGTTTTCCATTTTCATTCCTTTAGTTTTTTCCTCTTAAACCTTTCCTTTTCTCCCTTGTGCATTCTATTCTGAATCCCTATTTCTTCGTCAATTTTCTCTTCTTCGCTCCAACATTGCAATCTTTCCTCGTCCAGTTTTTCTGACTCTTAACTTAAACTAAGGTAAATAACGTAATAAAGCCAATATATCTTTCCAGCATCTTAGATAAACGACGAAAAGAAATGAAAAACGCTCTATTCCCATTAAACATAGCTGTGATCAGAGCGATGTTAGAAGGGGTTTCTTTTAATCCCGCTAACGTACTCCTTGCCAAATCGACCGATATTTTGTATTCGAGATTGTAAATCGGCTTCATATATGTTAAATGTATAATACATTGCTAAAATTGATCGGAGGTCAATTCAGTTTTTGAGATTTTCATCGAGAGAATTTGAAAATTAATGATTTCACTCTATCTCTCACTTTGCACGCTAAATGTCCATAATTTCCAATCCTTCTATATATCTGCGTATGCAAAGTCGGAATATATTTGATTTACCTCTTTCTTCAGGTGCAATTTTTACGTTTGGATACCTCTTTATTATTCCTTGTCCATCGCACAAACACTCAACACAAACACTCAACCCGCCATCTCACGCACTTTTTCTCATCGCAATGTAGCAGTCACATTGGAGAAAAGACGGACCTCCATTGATGGAGCAAAACTGAAAACCTACGGGATTTTAACGAAGGTAAATAAACAACACTAGTTAGAAACCAAACATTTCTTAATAAAAAAGCCTTAAAATGTATGTATTCAAAAGAAAAAGTCAAAGAGACATTTCAGTATTACAATATCATCTGTTCTGATTCCTCTGCAGGTATCATATGCTTTTGGCATCAAGTGAATATTGGACGCTCTCTAAAGATCAGTCTCTCTCAAGTAGGAATATTATTCGGTTGAGTCTGTTTGGGCAAAACATAGTGCATATTCCAACAACAGTTTCTTTTGGTGGAATTTTAGTTTCCTTTAAAAGCAGCATTTCCCTCACCCGAAATTTCATAGGCCCACATACACATAAAGGCCCACACACGTTATGCGTATACTTTCTACACTTTCCTGATCATATAATTTTTATTTGGTTAAGTAGTAATGGTTGCAACTTTGAAAAAATTAGGTAAATTAAGTTTACGAGTTGTTAAGTGCCGGGGATTTATAACAATATAGCTGTTGATCAAACCAATGGTTAGTAATGCGAAGGAAATGCTTTCTGGTTATCAATACAATATTAGAGCTACAAATATTTTAAATGCCCCCATCCTGCAAGTATGGAATTCCATAAGCAATTTTCATGATGCACCACCAAAATACACTTCTCAATTGTTCATCCATTTTACATCGTTGCTTCTTTACTCCGTATGTTGCAACGGATTCCTCAGCTCTTGGTATCGTTTTCCAGATTCGAGTTTTCAATCATTTCAGAAGTGGAATCAATTTTTGGAATATCTTCCTCATGAATATCAATCTAGATTTGTTCTTCTGTGTCATCCTCAAATGTTATAGAGAAATATCAAGTGACGAAGATAGTGCTTCACTCTCAAACGACTTAGCTCATATACAAATGTGGTGCGAAAAATGGCAACTACTATAGATCTTTCTTTAAATTTTTTCGAAAGGAAACAATTGTGTCAGAACCGCCCGTACAAAATTAGTGGAACGAATTTAAATGTAGTCGACTCAGTAGAATATCTTGAAATCACCCTAACCAATAACTTAAACTGGAGCACACACATTCGAAAAATATGCGGTAAAGCAACTAAAAAGCTTGGTTTTATAAAGCGTGTTGTAGGTAGATGCGATGAAAAAGTTAGAGAGCGATGCTATTTCACGTTAGTTAGGCCCCATCTGGAATATGCGGCGAGTATATGGGACCCAGCGGATGAAACGAACTCTCGCGAACTCGAGAAAGTGCAGCGTAAGGCGATACGTTTTGTTAAAAAGTGCTACGATAGAGAAGCAAGTGTAACGCAAATGCTCACAGACGCAGGTTGGGAATCCTTGAAAGAAAGGAGATTAGAAGCTAGGCTGCGATTGTTAGATAAATTCAGAGGAAATGCATTTTCGGATGACGTAATTGATATTATGCGACCCCCCTGCTACTTTGCCCGATCCGACAGTGAGCGTAAAATAAGAGAAATAGACGCGAGGACAAGTCGTTTAAGAGACTCTTTTTTTCCGCAAACGATACGCGATAATAATAAATTAAAGAAGTAATTCTTCTCTTGGTGTTTCCACCCCCTGCCACACGCCGGGAGGCGACTTGCAGGGTACTTGTGTAGATGTAGATGTAACCAAGGTAACCGCTGTATTTCCGCTTCATCCATATTAATTCCAAAACCTTTGGCATTAATATTAAATAATAATCAACAAATACATTATCCTTACCAGATTCTAAGAGAAATAACACGCATACCCTGAAATTTTGGCGAAATTCAAATATGCTGCTACCAGCAAGAAAAAGGAATAGATGGATACACAATTGGGGGCTGCTATACAGAAACTCTAGCAAACACGTCAGTATGGCGATGTCAGCAGGTAAAATAAGCGTAAACATGAAATGAGATACGGGACGGCACAAGCTGTTGCTTGTGGCCACTCTATTGCAGAATAACGCACCCTACCGGTGCGGGTTTAAGTATATGTATTTTTCAGCATCCATGTGCTTAAAACATTATGTCCTTATTTTCCAGAAACCGGATTAAATTTTTCGTGCCCCTAAAAAGGAAGCTGAACTAAATCCCTGCTTAATAATAAGGATTATTTTCCTTCCTTGGCCCTTTCCTTCTCATGGAAGTCATTTAGATGAAAATGAAAAAGAAAGTAATTTTAGACGAACAAGCATGCGCGCGCACGATTGTAGCACCAGATGGCGCTAAGAGATTTCATTTAGATTCAAATGCCAGTACTGCATGACAAATTGCCCTTTTGGATTTTATTAATCTGAAACGACGTCTCGGAGAAGGTCCGCTAAGCATCGATTGAGGCGTATTGAATTCCAAGTCTTAAATTATATATCGCTCTTATAGTTTCTAGTCTCATATATCTCTAATTTCCTTGCAAATGACGCACTTCGGTAGTTCTCATTAACAGAGGAAAATATATCAAATACTTCTCAAAGCCTATTCTGATGCCAGTTTCATTTATTTAAATAAGTTCTTGTTATAAAAATGTTAAATTATCACAGGACCCTGTGGTTGCTGCTCGAAATAAAGCAATCGCGTCTGAGCCACCCGTACACAATTAGTGGAATCAGTATAAATGTAGTCGACTCATTTGAATCTCTCAGCATCAATCTTAAGAATAAGTTAAACTGGAGCACACTTGTTTGAAAAATCTGCGATGAAGGGACTAAAAAGCTCGGTTTTATAAATCGCATTGTAGGTTAGAGAGAGAACTGGTATTTCACCTTATACCCCATCTGGAATATGCGGCTAGCATACGGGATCCAGCGGATGAAACGTATAATCGTGAACTCGAGGAAGTGCTGCTCAAGGCGATGCGTTTTTTTTAATAATTCGATACAAAAGCAAGCATCACAAAAATGCTCTCAAGCGCAGGTTGGGTTACTCTAAAGAAAGGAGATTAGACTTAGATTGCATGGAATATATGTATGTAGAAGGTGTATTAGACGCAATCGGTACTATGCGACCCCCTTCTGCTACTTTGGTAGACTCGTCAATGACCGTAAAAGAGACATAGATGCGAGGACAAGTCGTTTTAGGGACTCATTCTTTCCGCGAACGATACGCGAGAAAAATAAGCTAAAGAGGTAACTCGAACGTTCGGTGTTTACACCCCCTGCCACATGCCTAAAGGCGGCTTGCAGTGTAATTATGTAGATATATTTCCTGTAGCGAAATCATCTCCCTAAGAGATTTGATTGCCCTGAATAACAGCAAGTCTTCTGCTTTAATTTGGATCTGCAAAGGGCGTAATAAAACAGAAGCATTTGTTATTCTTTTCCGTATTTTTTGTGATAACTGAATTATTTCCGAACTAGCTGCCAGGTTCATTAAATTGAGCGCATTAGTTTATTCTTCTGTTAAAACGTTAAAAAGTAAAAACTTCTGTTAGATTTCAGCATTGTCGAAACACCTAGGAGAGCTATTTTTACCTTAAAGATTCGTGGGTTCGAATGAAGGAGTCATTTATGTGTTTCTGTATGAATATACGCGAAGTACCATTTTCCAAATTTCAAACTTCATATTTCTTATGACTACAAGAATAAATTTAATGAAAATAGTTTCTCCTAATTTCGCTCGATCATTTTTTAAAAGTTAATGTTACGAAACTAGAAAGGTCTCCTACGAAACGAAACATTATCTTCCTGTAAATTTCTCATGGGAGTTGCTGATATCGGATGGATATATAGAATGATGGTGAACTGTGTATAATACACATACAAACAACGGTGATTGATATAATAGATATTTTCCTTTAGTCTCTACTCTGTCTTTTAAAGGTATATTTAGGTTTCATAGTAGCTTCTATGGATATTTTAATTTAAATTCTGAACTACGTTAAAGGAAGGAAATAGCAACTTCCGGTGAATCAGCTGATATGTCGGAATTTAGAAGCATGGAATACTAACTAGGTGATATTATTCCAGGAAAGCTCGAACGACCAATTCTCGTATTCCGTAGAATAATTTATTTTCTATCGCTACGCCGTGTAATCAGATGCGATTGTCATTCACAGAGGGAGTTTTTTATTTGCTTGGATTCGCTTCTTTTCTGTTCTCTTTTCATCGCTCCTCTTTAGTGCTCCGCGTGAATGAATTAAACCTTTGATTGGAGAATGTTTTTTATTGCTTCGCTCCTCCACTGTTTGTAGTGAATCTCCTTTCGGTGATGTTCATCAAATCGGCCGTTCAGCATTTTCCCCTCCACCGAAATGGGCCCGAAAATCGGTCAATGCAAATACGATTCTTTATCGACTTTCGTGGAAAGAGTTTGGAATCGGATCCATTATTTCGTATGATTTTCTAACTCGACTTTTGGAAGATGAATACAACGAGATTTCGTTGCGTCCGATTATCGAAATCTCAATCACGGCTTAACTTGCCTAAATTGTTCGGTATTGCTCAACTGAAGAATGAGATTCGCTTATAAAAGTGATTTTTCACAGAACGGGAAAAGTGAAAATTAGGTGCCATTTTCTAATCGTTTTCCGGCAGAGTGAGTGCTTATTCCACATCTGAGGAGGCGAGATGAACAGTTTTTCCTGTAAAACACACTTAGGATGTCCGTTGATATTATTATTGTTATTGTTGTTCTTAATATTATTACTATACATAAAATCCTAACATCATAAATCATCATTACTTTTATCGTATATAGACCTTGGGAGTAGAACTAAGTTCAGGTGGCAAGGATTCATCGCGTACTTTTATACCACAATAAAAGCAATGAAGCAATCAGAAACACTGATATGTGTGTTGTCGATTATATCTAACTAACTAACTGTCCACTAATATGTACTTGTCGATCACTGAATGTAAATACAGTCCTGTAAAGTTCATCACATAATATGTCACAACTCCACAGCTCATTTACGCACAAGCCAATAAACACTCGACTCTCAGTAAACGAACCCACCGCAACATTACCTTTTTATTCAGAGAGAAGGAAGATCTAGATGCAGTAAAAGATACAGTCCGTTGAGTAATTTTATAAATCCTTTCATACCGTAGTAGTTGTACTGTATCTAATGATGTCTCATGGCGACGATACTGGTCGTACATTGAAGTTTAAATGGAATTTATCAAGAGTTCTCTTATTCCATGTAGATGCAATATTGGCAAGAATTCACAGTTATAAGACGAACAGTTCACAGTGAATGTAACAACAAAATTAAAAACAATATATTTCAGTGATCGAAAGCAGGAATATTACAACTTTAGTTAGACAATCGTATGCAATACAATTTAAGCGTACAAACCCATTTAAAATATAGTTATAAAAATATGATAGTAACATGAAATTTAAGCATATTAAATTACTTTCCTACAAAGTCTCCGAAAACGTCTTGAGAATATGTTCTGGCTCGATAGCTTAATTGGCTAAAGCATCCGCCCGAGTCCCAGTCCTGTCAGCCTTTTTCCATGTCCGTTTTCCTTTGGGATAAGTCAATTAATTCAATTTTCACTCTACGGAAAAGAGGTATTAGAAATTCTAAATTGAGTGAAAACAATGTCAGTCTGGTATTTTGCTAACGAAGGAAGAAAACCCCTTCGGAGAACCTCGGACAGAATATAGCATAAAACGAAGTCAATTAATTCACAAAGCCCCGTGAACAAAAACTCATTATCACCAACAAAACCTGAAACATTACCAATCCTATCCGAGTTGCCAAGTCAATACAGTTTCCTCGTCTTCCCCTTATTGATGACTAAAATAATTAATTAAATAATTGAGGACTAAAATAAAAGCTTTTATTCCATCACAGGACTGAGTGATTGTGTATGCAAATTAGGACTAATGACTCCTCCGAACGCACATTTTTTGTGCGCTAACCCAAAAGCTGTAATCCAATGCGGAATTTTTGCCAAAATCCGGCCGTTAATTTCGCTTTCAGTGGTCCATTCAAAAGGTGATGAATCGATGGGATAAAATATTCGTGCATAGCGGTGGTAATTGAGACTTTTTAAAGGACTATCGTCGTCATATTTGCGTCGCACATTTTTCATTTCGGCAATAACTCATCGGTTCGCGACTGTGTTCATCGATAGCCAAAATAATCAATACACTCGTCCTTATCCTCCCGAACCGCTCTTTGTCCCACCTACTCGGTTTTGCGGTGTTACGTTGTGACGCCATGTAAACTATCCTTTTACAGAAAAATTGTTTTATTTTTCTATAAAAGTCGTTTGATGTCGTGCCCGTATAATCGCGTGGACTGGAGCTAATAATTGCGGTATGAATACGTTTTGAATATCAAAAAATTCTATAATAATGGACCTTAATGAAAATTTCATGATTTGGCATCATCGACATACTGGATTATTAATGTATGTGACTGCAATCCTTTCCCTCTGAAAACGGTTTCGAAATCCAATACGGATGACCGGTGAATTTAAAAATGTGATAAACTGAATGAAAGACGAGCTCACCTTCCACGGTTGATAATTTCCAATTTAACATCGGCCGTGTTTGTTTAAAATTTCGTTAAAATTGAGCGTTGGATTTGCTTCTCAACCACCATCTACCAGAGTTGCTTTTAATTTCGACTGATATAGATGGACAGAGGTTAATGTTATAGGTTGAAACATGTAAACTCTTTTAATACGCCTTTTCCCTCCCTCGAAATCTTAAGAAATCTTTCCCTGAAACACCAAGTTCTCTGTTGACTTTTATTTCATAGAAGTTGAAAGAATTTAAATTGAAAATATGTTCCTTATGCATCACACGAATCCTGCATTCATTCTCGGTGTGAATTTAAGGAACTTCCAGCGGACTTGCTATCGATAAATCTGTGATTGCTCCGGCGCCCTATATTTACATGGATGAATTAGTTTATTTACATGGATGATTGGAAATGATGACGGTTCCCTTTGTAACTACCGAAAAGTATGAAAGGCATCCAATGAATTTTGAAATAAATGTCAAAATAATGAGATATCCCGCCAAAAATTACAAAATATAAACAATATTATAAAATTTTAGTTTATGAAAGAGTAAAGGATCCTTCTTTGGAAAATCCAGTGCAGTAAAACGAATAATTATCATTGAACCTTTTGGTTTAAACAAGTGTATTAAAAAAGACGGCGTTAATTACCTGAGATTCTGAACAATGCTAAATTCTAACGTATTTACTGCACAGGGACTAACTTATTTACTCTAGAGAATGCTACGTTTTTTACGGCAGAAAGTACAAGCGATGACATTTTTGAGGCGACATTAATTATCCGTTATCTGACAACCTTAACATGGCTGTCGTTTAATTTCACTGATCTTAAAATAGATGATTTCCCACTATTGTGTTTTCTGCCGAAATCATGTCGACAATGTCTATCAAAATACAATGTGCCGGAGGAGGGCGTGTCGCTGATGGGACGTGTAGAGGAAGGCAATCATATTCTCGGAAGTGACGTTAACTCGTGTTCCTCCGTCGTTTTCCGCGAGCAAACGATCTTTCCCAACGTACGTAATTACAGCTCCGGAATCGGATCGCTACTGCGAAATAAGTAGAATTCCAACTCCTGCTGCTTGCGGTAGATGCTTCCATAGTTATAGGAGTACTTTACGTAGTGTAGCTAGTTAAGAGAGTAGACGTAGATAGTAGTAAATAATCCAGTCTACCTTGACAGAACTTCATTTCACATTGTCTAATATGTATTTTACGATGTATACGACGATTCTTTGAGCGCCACGTTTTCACTAAAAATCCGTTTTTTTATAAAATCCTCTTCTCTCTCTTTAATGATGAATATCTTGATGTTTCATCTCCTCTTTGATGGAAGTAAAGGAATGTAATCTGTCATCGCTGGCCGGAATTCGTGGAAAGACATAATGAACTAAGAGGAAAACATCTGTAATTCCCATATAAGATACAACTCTAATGATGGATTTTTGCCAAAAGCGGTCGTTGAGTTATATCTTATATGGAAATTACAGATGTTTTTCTCTTATTTCGAGATAAAGGAATATATTACTGTGAAGGAGTAAGCAGCCCGATTCAGAATCACCCGCAAATGGTTGCAAGTGAATATCTGCGAATTGTTTATCATCATTGCTATTGCAAAAATCTCAGAAAATAACCTTCTTTCGCTAAGAAAATCATCTACATCGCCACATACATGCATAGAGACTGTGCAAGCCTCCTCTCGGAGTGTGGCAGGGGGTGCATGCACCATGACTCTACTTCCCTAATCGATGACTATCGCGTATCGTTCGCGAAAAAATGAATTCTTAGAAGGACTTGTTTATCATCTATTTCACTGATCTTTCTCGCAGTATCAAAACAGCCTATGTAACATGGAGGACGCATTTTATCGGCTACATTTTCTTAAAACGTACTTTCTCTGAATGTATTTAGTATATTAAGCTTCTTTTGTATCTTTTTTCTTCTAGTGATCCTCTTCCTCTTGTAAGAGGATGCGAAATCCCTTCTAGAGATACTCATCTCTCACTTCGTCTCATTACCACCAATTCTATACGCACATTCATTCTTAATCCACATTTATGAAGGAAAAAGGCACACGGCTGTATTAATACATTAGTGCTTAAAAACTTAAAACTTAAAAAATCATTGAGGAAGTTTTTTTTTACACTCGACATCTATAAGAAAGCCTTTTCATTCATATACACATGTAACGCATAATAGACAATGACCTAGAATCGATATCTTCATCTGTTCGGTTTTCTCTCCTTTACGTCACACCACTAAAGGTATAAATACCCAACCATCAGTTATCATAGTCCCCACAATGTGGCAGCTTAATTTCCGAAGTACGTATGATGAGTAATAACCTGCGAAGCGCAGCCACGGAGCACTCTAATCTTCGCCGGTTGGAAACGGCTGGTTTGCTTTCAAACTAAGCCTTATAGGAGTCATGAATTCTAGTGTCGTGTTTCTTTTTTCTTTATAGATAACTAGCAAAACTTCTCGTCAATGTTTAAAGGGAAATTCAAAAATGATAAATACAACACTAATCCCGACTTGTCGCTGATATAAATCAGGAAGAGTAGAGGTCCGATTACATTGCCTTGAGGTACGCCTGAAGTGACTATGATTTTATCCGAACTAACAACATCAGGTACCGCTTGCTGCTCTCTCTCTCTCTCTTATAGGAAATCATTGATCCAGTCAATTACTTCCTTATTCATACCTGCAAATTTTAGTTTGTACATTAATTTGTAGTGGGGGTCCCTTTCGAATGCTTTCTTGAAGTCAACTTGCTTCCACTTGCTTTTTGCTCTCAGCAGACTTTAAGATATCATGGACGAATAAGTAAATTGAGTTTCGCATGATCGGTTTTTTCTAAATCCATTTTGGTTCTTACTGAGGAAACGGTTACTATCTAAGAACTTCATAAGTGAGCTAACAAAGACGTGCTCCATTACTTTTCCGGAGAGCGAAGTTAATTAGATAGGTGTACTCGTACAATTTCCTGGGTTCTCCTTTAATCCACTTTTATAAAAACAGGCGTAACATTCGCTTAATTTCAATCTATTGGAACTCTACTTTCATACATGGACTTAGTAAATATAATTTTGAGATAAGGGGCGACGCTTTCAGCCATTTCTTTCAATACCCTAGCCGGAGCAAAAGGTCTTGTCACAAGAGGAACGGGTTATCTTCATCATCAAAATTTCACAAAATATTTGCTTCTTTTGTGTAAATTCTCAAAATGTTGAATCCAAAGCAATATTTTACTACCAGAACGAGAGGTTTTATTCAATTTCCCTTCTTTTGGTGCTTTTCTCAAAATAGTACGACTATTCTTTCTAACAAAATTTTCCAAAAGAAGTATAGCCTGTAAACGAAAAATGGAACTTGACATTTCTTATCGGAGTGTTTTCGAGTTGTTTGGAGTCAAATTCAGGATAATTTTGCAAAAGGAACGACGAATTTTAATAATAAAATAGGCTCTCTTACTGCTCCAATAATTTTATACTTCTATTTTATCTGAAAATGCAGTAATTAAATTTTTAATCGGTTTCTAAATGATTTTAATCAGTGTTAAAGGCATCCGATGAATTAGTACATTGACTATGGTGACTAATTCGTGTAATTTATTCCGTTATTACGCCATTTTTCAAACCTACTTTCATCTCCTTCTCGAGAATGTCAAGAAAATTATTTTATGCGATTCGAACTTCCCTTCTTAGTATTCACGCCCTTTTGAAAAAATGCATAAAAATTTTAATTTTATATTCTAATTCTATTCTTAGAGTTTAAAACAAAATATAAATCAATTGGAGAATAGATGAAAAGGAATATGAAGGTAAAAGTGATTTTTTGCTGCAAAAAAGTTCAAACATAGATCATTCAAAAATTCTTTTCATCGGGAAATGGTTCTCACCGACACTGCTTCACATTTAAATATTTGAAGAGTAGATAATGCTGAAAGACCGTTAAGGAGCATTTTGCCAATGGAACAAAGCTTAGTACTCCATTGGGGTAATAATCATGGTTAAATAATTCCCGCGAGCCAGCCTGTAGGGTAATTACTTAGACGTAGACGAAGAATGTAAGAAGAGTAGAAAAATTGAACTTGAGATTCGTTTTCGATAGCTAAATTATGGATTATTATGCCATAATCTATGTATCATCCATAATGTGTTATCGAAAACTTCATGTCATTTTTAAACTGAAATCCTCTTTCTAGAAACTGTAAAGCGTATTTAATATACATCACATTTAACACGCTACGTAAACAATTGCTATCTCACACATTCTATACCAACTAGGAAATAAGCGATGAAAAACGAATCACATGCTTGATTTTAGAAAAAGAAATGAAAGAGAAAGTCTGCCGTAGCCGGGAATTGAAACCAGGTCTCCCAGTTCCAGGCAGTTGGTCTGACCACTAAGACTACGACGACTTAAGTCAGAGCAACTTCCCGGAAATTGGGAGACCCGGGTGCGATTCTTGGCTTCGGTAGACTTTTAATCTTTCATTTCTTCATCTAAAGTTAACTAAGAAATTCTTAATTAATCGTGGAATTTGACAAGTTTCGAAGATTCACGAAAGTGTAAAGCAAGTCTGTCTGTGCAGTCTTCAGACCGAAGGCCGGTTTAAACCTCATCCCTCTTCCAGAAGCAACGGAAAGCTCTGCAGAGGGGCTGAGAGGACTAGGTAAAATGACGAGAGAGGTAGTTTGGTATTGCTTTCCTCACTTAAAATAGAGAGAGCTCTATAAACGGAACAATTCCACCTAAATAAAGCACAATGACTCTACGACTAACACTTTTCTTATCATTCAAAAAGGGGATATCTAAATCAATGCATTCAGCATCACTCACAGCTTAGTAGCTTTCATATTATCACAGCCATGAATAAAACTGAGATAAAAGTTAACGAAAGATACTTTTTTCTCTGTCCTGAACCAAAATAAAAATGAAAAATATTCCATTCATCAGGACATGGCGGCAAGAAAGTAAATTAAGTACAAATTCATATTACCCTTATTTACCTTTAAATAAGGGACAGCTCTCTTTCTAAATAAAAACAGATCTCTAGTGACAAGGGTATCAATTAAGTTATTCCATGCATTTCTGTGGGTAGCTGGTTATCTTAACCTGCTGTCAGTATCCTTCCCTGCGGCACAAAGGGTTTAGAGTTTTTCCATTCTTTTCGATTTTATTTCCGTCCTAAAGGTCACCTTTAAGACTGTGAAACTCTCCAGTAGGGTGTTAAGGAGTGTTCCGCATTAAACTGCTGACCGGAAGAGTTTGAATTCCTTGCGGAATGCTTTCCTCTACGCCGTGAGAAGACTCGTAATTTTCGTAGAACCTTAAAAATGTCCGCAACGTTCCCGTCACAAAGAACGTCCGTTTTTGGTGTCTTCGGAGGAAATTGCAATTCCATATTCCGGAGTTTATGAAAAGAAAGCGCACTTAGAGAGACTAACTTTTTCGTTACTTAGGTAAACAAACCGTGAATTAAACCTCTGTAGCATAAACGTGCGCCTTTGAGAGGCGATAATAGTTGAGAGCTTTTTGGTTGTTTAAAGTGAAATTTGAAGGAAAGTTGTATTAAAAAATTTGAAAAGAAATAAATAAATAAACGTCTTTACTTTCGGCAAATTGAGACTTTAAAGTCTCATCTCTAATTCAACCCATCTTTAACATAAAATAGATCTAATTAATAGAAAATAATGAAAGGTAATTAAATTAAATGGGAATAGAAATATGTTTGTGGATTAGAAAAAAAAACAAAGTGAAGCTAAGAAAAAGTGTTCCCGGCAAAACACCCACAAAGAAGGGGGGTGTGAAATGAAATGACTAAATGTGCTTTTTGTTGAGTAAATCTACATAAAATTGTATACACATTGAGACTAATTTCCTCAAGCCTACATAGTAAGTTTTCATAAGCTAAATTCATTATATTTCCTTACCAATGGTTAAACTTGTCTGAAAGATCATGAAAACTGTTTTTTCGAACTTGGTTTACGCGTGTGTGGTAACCAATCATTGTAGCAACGCAAATGTTACGGATAATTCCGTGAAATAAAAGTAATTTAGTATTAGTTAGTAATTTCAAATTGATTTTCTAAACTCAAGAGATTGCGTTAACTATTTAACTTGGTGAGGTACGAACATTTTTGATATATTTTCCGAATTTAGCAATAAATCTTCGTATGTTTACTGGCTGATGAAAATGAATGGCTGAAAACTGAACGGTAGCGTCTTCTTTAATTCACGGTCAACATTATTTGAAGTTTTAAGGGGTGGATTTTCAAGTAGCAGCGAATCTCTAAAATCTCATTACCTGATTGAAAAGGTAAACCGATTTTGTTTTGTTGCGAGCCGAATGAAAAATACAATAAGATATTAGAATCTACTAATTCGGCCTCGACTTTGTGGTAGTTCTCCATTATGAATAATAAAGAAGGAACATTTCTACCGTTACCACCATAATATTTTATTGGACGACCGTGGTTTCGACCCTTCGGGTCATCCTCAGGTGACCTTACCTGAAGTGGATGTCACCTGAAGATGACCCGAAGGGTCGTGTCTGTGTCTCCCTTTTCTGATATCTATTCTTCGATGACGGTAACCTAGTTGCTGAAATACGTATTGGGAATAATAATCTTGCAGAGTGTAACCACGGAGAACCCTAAACACCGCTGGTCGGAATTTCCTAACGCTCGGTTTGCTAGCAAACTACGGTTTTTGGGCTTTTCTAAGATCTAATTGTAAGTGCTCATTTAACTCCTCGTAGACAGCGGTAATTTAACGTCTGGTTTCATGTCCGACTTCCTTCCTCATCGTTATCAAATAACAGTTTCTAATCTTGTGCTTTGACCTGAATTTCTAAAATAAGTGATCCTTTTGTCTGAGTCTTTGACATTTCGGTATCGGTCATTTTCTCCTCTGAACGGAACTCAAATTTCGCTTGTTGCAAAGAAAAAGATCTCAGCCTAGGTTCAAAGATAACGCCTAGAAATTCAAATATTCCTAATAATTTTAATGTATACAATTTCTCACTCTTCCTTCAACAGTTTCTGTAAATAAGTAATTTTAATTCCTATATATTTATTTATCTAATGGTGGTATCTTAGCTGAAATCTGTCGTTGAATTGTATATTATGTGGAAATTACAAATTTCAATCTATTAGTTCCTTGCTATTTTATTCACTATCTCCAGTCGAATTTCATCAGGTGTTTTTTTACACCAAATTATTGAACACAAGCTTACTCTTCGTATCGGCTCAACATGGAACTGATGTAGCTTTATTAAAAAGATTTTAAAAACAATAAAACTGACACATCTTTCGGAAGATGATAATCTGAAAATGGTTTTTAAGTTATAAATTATTGAAAGAATTTCAGTGTGAGAATGAGAAGCAGGAGGTTCTATTGCTATTGCGGAAAGCCTTGAAATTTACTTTATTTTTAATTTTCTAAGAGCCGCAGGAAAAATTTAATGTAGTAGGAAAACATCCTCTAGGGTCAGAATGAAATCTAATTACAACAGCTGTTTAATTACATTCGATCCGTCATCGTCTTCATCCTGGAGTTATGTCTCCTCTTAAATATTTTAAACGAACAGCGTTTTGTACTTCTTTCCATCGCAGCGTTGAATGCCCAGGTTCTTCTCGTGTCAGTATTGATTCAATGGAACTTGGGTGTTAACGCCACAATTATTCCGTGATTCTAACATAACAGATATTGAATTCAAACAAAAACAAAACATTCGATACAACTTCATGTAAGTTACATGTAATATTTTAAATAAATAATACAAAGATTTTTTAACATCCTTAGCAGCAATAATTTCCTGTAACTAAACTTTGATAGACGGAATATTCTTCTTTTGACTTTTGCTGTAGGTTATAGAAAAATGTATCTTAAGTTTACTTTTGTTTTCCATCGTAAATACTACTGCCTCTGCAGATTTCAATAACAATTGGTAGTTGGATAGAGTATGATACAATGATAACGAATTACCCCATAAATAGGGTTTTATGAGGAGTAGTTTTCCAGGTAAATGGTCTTGAATTATTAATTCCTCATAATTGTAAATGTAGAGCAGCTAATAAAGATCCAATGCCTAAAACACCGCCATGAATGAGTTGCTGACTTTTCGGCGTACAGAGCCCAGACATAAAATATGTGTATGACCCGGCTTTCATGGGTTCGAGCCCAGAAAAATCCTTTTGGGAACTATCAGTGTCGTTTATATCTCGATTCACATCTGCTAACAATAGCTCTAGGGACAGGCCCATATCCTTTAGAAAAGGCTTGGAAAATTTTTAAAATCCACAATCTTTTCCTATTTCGAGAGATATCATGTGTCAAAGTACCTTCAATAGGATAACAACGGAAAGTGTCATTCACGAGATCATTGAGCTGTATCTCGTGGGTCCCTAACATATCTTGTGATGAATGCGAGGGCAAACTACCTCATTTCTCATCTTGTTTCGTAAGCCAAACTCCCAAACCTTGTCCCGTAAGCCTCCTTGCCTTCATTGCCTTTTGCTAATAGTGGAAGGAATGAGTTTCAAACCGGTATTTCGGCTGAATACAGCGTGGCATTAAATTCCTCGATGGTTATTCTGCAGGAGGCTCGGCGGACGATGGAGGATGGCAGCTCCACCGTGGCCATCGTCCTCTCGACCCTCGCCGCCATCCTCACCATCGCAGTGGCCCTCCTGGCGTTCTACCTGTGCAGGCGGCACCGCCGAAGGAGGAAGAGGGGCGAGGTCGTCCATTGCGACGACGTCGATGGGGACGACGAGACGGAGGGTCTTCGAGACGCCATGGAGGGCTTCGTCGATGGCAAGACGGTGGTGGGCTCCCCCGCTGCCGTCGTGGCGGACCGCACCAACGCCGGAGGGCATTCGACCACCGGAAGCGCCGGAAGGGCAACTTCCGGAGGCGCTGGAGGATTGTCCGGGGTGTCATCGGGAGTCGGAAAATGGGGCGCTCTGAGGGAAGGCGGAGGTGGAGGTCTCGGAGGAGGAATGGGCTCTCTTGCGGCCGGAGTTGGAGGGGGACTGAACGCCCTGGGGAGTAGATTCATGCACAATGGCATCCTCAACATCAAGACGCCCCTCATCTCCACCAAGACTTTGGGGTGAGTCCGTCGCTAAGGCGACTCCATCTACCGACGCAACTCCGAACTTCGGAGAGAACGTTCGTAATGACGTGTTTCGTGGCGGTTGATCTTCCGAAACGATTCTTAAGCGTATTTAGATGCAGACGCTCCTTAGGATGCCCTTCTGCATAATGAGTGATTCATGAAGTCTGAAATTATGTTGATTACAAATCAGTATACTAATCTTTTTTCTCTCGTTCTCCCGATTATATGCATAAACATAAGTCCATTTATCCCAGTCAACGCTTAATATTGTGATACTCCAATGATTTTTATGCTAAAGTCTTTTTAATAGTTAATTTTCCTCTTAATCGTCATTGCATTTTAGATATCAGAAATACGTTTACAATATGTATGCACAGATATACAGTCAAACCTCGGTCTGGAATAACTTGCTTTTGTGAGACAAACAAAAGTTTTTAATAAATTTTAGCTTGATATATGAGTGATGTCTTTCAATACATGGAGTAGTTACGCTGTTTTGTTAGTCGTGCGTCACGTGATCTTTACTTCCTTAATAATCATTCTTATTTATATGAATATTTTTAGGATTGGAACGAATCATCTGAGTTTCCATGCTTTCTTATAGGGCAATCGCTTCGTTATACGAATGTTTCGGAATGAAGCAATACATATAACTAATACATTTATACAAATATATTTTAGGCTTTGCAACCAATGGATTCGCACTTTAAGTTCATCGTCAGGCTTAGGAATGCAAAAGGGATCCGAATGCTTCGAACGAATCATGCTCGCGATTCAAGGTTGGATAGTATATATGTATGTATGTCTATGTGTGTGTATGTTTGTATATATAGATATATCGAAAACCGTAAAAAATACCTTACTTGTTATGAAGGTGGGATAACAAAGAAAAAGTTTAGATTGCAATCAGTGAAGTTCCACTTTCAACGTTACCAACAGTGAGACTCTTTGTTGACATTCATTAAAAAGTCCGATCGAAAATCTCTATTTTTTCCGCGAAATAAATTATTCCGATGCTGGAATCAATCTCACGAGATCTAAATCCCTCGCGTTGTCCACCTTTCATAAATCAAGCGAGAGTGATGGGTCCATTTACATTTTAATTATCAACCGAAAAAACTCGTCATGAGTAACTGAATGGGGAATATTCGGCTCGGTACAGAGAATTCGATCGATGTCTTTTGTAGAATAACCGAAGTTTCATTAATATTCTTTGTGAGTCGTACGAAACTTTTAATATACAATCGATTGACCAATGCTTCATGTATATTCATTGTCACGATCACGTGAAAGCATTAAAATGCGTGCTTTCGGTAGCTTAATATTGCGTTATTTTTTCGAGAGAACTACTTCCGTCAGGTTAGAAGTTTTTTTCAATTGCTGAAAGTCGAGGGAGTGTCGGGAAACACTTGATGCCATTCCCCGTTCTGATTTGAATTTTCCATGACGCCATTGTCGTCACGTTTCTTCATAATCGATACTAAGGGACTAAGCAGCCAGTTCCGCGTCTCGCCAACAGAGAACACTACCGTCGCCTTTCGAATGGCAGTTTGCTCCATAGGTGGCGGAGGAAATCTATAATTTCGCTTTGAAACGTTTTAAGGTAAAGGTATATATTAAAAGGCCGATCTAAGTACAACCGGTCCGTAATACCTGGTTGTTGGTCTAAATGAATAATAGGACAGCTCTTAAATCATCTGCTACTCTCATATAAATAATGATGCTTTAAAACGAGATTCTAGATTCTGGAATTGAATAGTTGGATCAATTTGATTTGAATGTCATAGAAAAGTATTCTGCGAGTGTTAAAATGACGCTGTTGTTTGACTTTCCTTTCACTAAAACGAAGTTTGCTTCTTAAACATTGCAAATACTCATTTCTCCTTTTCTTACTTTTAAGTTTCACTCCCGTCGTTGAAAATGCAGGTTTTCGCATTACCTCTCGAAAAGGATTCTAGAGATAATTACTCAAGGCGATTGCTATATGAAATACTTAATCTTAAATTGTGATTTTTTCACTCTATGTATATTATTAAAAACTGAATTATAATCACTGAGAATGAATCACCAATTCGATCGAAAGTATAAGGCAAAGTTCGTCAAACTAACAAATCTTAGTCGATTGCAGAACTTCAATAAAATGTTTCAAATTTGGAGCGTGGTGTAGGGTGCATATTATTACTGATATTTACTAAAATGCCTTTCGTTTATTGTGATCAGTCCATGGATTTGTATCTTTTCTGGAGCAATGGGGCAAATGCTATTTTTATGGGAAACACAATAAAGCATGTTTACTTAAAAATGGCCCCTCATGAGATGTGGTTTTCTTTTATTTGAGTTTCATACGTGTATATTGTTATTATCTTCACTAGTAAATTATTTATGAATCGGAGGAGTTAATACTAAAACTCCTAAATTTATTAAACAAACGTCCTCTTCTAATGTTACTCAAAAACGTCTCAACATTCATATTTTTAATATTTAAAGGTGCTCACTAATGCCATCACTTTAGTGAGCCTTGCATACTTGATGGCTAATATATGGCTATGGTTTAATGAGCCTTGCGGAGCGTTTGCAAGAGCAATGTTAATGTGGAGGAAAATGCTATGAGACATTGCCAAACCCATTTACTTAGCGAGACCTTTGTACCGCCATTAAATTGTTTCTCAGGTAATTAAGGCGCACTCCAGAGCGTCGCAAAGATGCTTAGAGAAACGGTCGTTTTTTATGTTAACGGCGTACCGTGGAACAATGGAAGTCTCGGGCTATTATATTTAGAAATTCTCTGAAATGTTATAAATTGCTGTTAGTTGGCCATCCAAAGTGCATTTCTGTCTAGCTCGAAGACATTAACATGGCAAAAAAGAAAATAATTCTTCCTTAAAAAACAAAACAAGCTTATGAAGGCACAGTTAAGTAGTTCGATACTAAGAAATCACTGCGATATCTATGAATGTATATCCTCTATCGTCTCCATTACCGACGAATGCACCAGAGATTTCGGTGAGCTGTTTAAAGCATTGATAGTCCACGAGATAAACGCTCTCAATTCCCACGAAATTTAGTTCGCATACACTTTATTTGGCATTCGTGAAATTTCATATACGCGAAATACCTACCGCCCCTGGGCATATGTCTTCATTCTTCCTTTCTTTCGGTGCCTCTCCCTCTGCACGTATAAACGAGCTCTAAAAATACCGATTTGTGCCATTTGACAAGCGTGTAACGTACTCTTCCAACATCTCTCTAATATATCCTTTGTTTCCGAAGTGCGAAGCGTCGCTCTTCTATTATGGGTGGATAGGGTGGTACATCGTTAACGGAGGTTTGAGGTTTAAATTGCTTCCCCTAACCGTAGCGAATGCACGTCCAACGAATATGGCAGCGTATTTCACCCAATTGCTCGTCTCCCCTCTTTTTTTAACATTCTAAGATAACTTTGTATAATTGTACATTCTTGCATTTTCACATGAGGGACTTTCATTGCTGACATTCGTATCTCCTTTGCTGAATCAGCGAGCGTCGCTCTGATATTCCAATTTGTAACGCTATTCTTATATAGAAACGTTTTAGTAAAATCCGCAGAATCGAGTACAATTGCAAAGGATCTTTTTTAAAGTCGACCATTGGAAGAAAGGTTACTAATTTAATGTCGTGAGCAGATTCAACTTTTTCTATTTCCTTTGCTCCAATAGATGGCTTACTTTGGCGGAAGCGAGGAATCTCCTAGTTAATAAGTACTGCCTTGATTTAGGATCAGAAAACATTATATTTGGACGTAAGAAATATACGCCGTGCGCAGATCTGCAGTGATTTCATTGCACGTTGCATTTAGGCGTAAAGTTTTGATAATTTCTCGAAATAAAGCTTTCAATCATATCCTTTTGAAACTTACTTTTAGTCCGATTTCGGTAAAACTAACAAACGCAATCGAAAGCTCTCACCATAAATACGCATCATCTCGGGCATGTTCCTTCCCCCTCGGGAACTTATTTTTACATTTATCCGCTTCATCATACGCACACCACATTGCGTGCCGCCCGCTCCATTCATTACTTTCTTTCGACGCTTTTTTCATCTCCATCAATATTTCATCTCCGATTCTCCTGTTTTTCTCTCGGCAATACCTTTATCATAGGTTCGCGTTGACATTTCTCTTTTCCTTCCATTAACGATCATTTATTCATTTTATCTCCTTCTCCATGCATTCTCACACTCGAAAAGGACGATCCGCCTTCTCCGTGCGTATTGATCTTCCCTTTCGCCCTCTTCCCTTCCCCCCCTTTACTTTCTCCGCCCTCCGTTGCTATTCCGCCCCCCCACCCCACTCTGCCATAACCTCGCGTAAATTCCTTTTCTACTTTTATTCAACCCTTACCCTGTAACCTCTCCTGGTCCTTATCCTTTCAACTTATACCCTTTACTCTTTCTCCTTTGGCCCCCAAAGCCTCTCCTAGACTACCATTTCTTCCCACGTCTCACTGTTCACCTCACGGATGCTCTTCCGTTCATCCCTCACCTGCCCACACTTCTTGTCTCTTCCGTTTATTTGGCCTTCCTCTTCTTTCTACCTTCATCTATCCGCTCGTGCATTTCCTTTGATCAGTTCTTCACAGGCGTCTGCATCATCGATACTCGGCTGAAGAAGCAACCCTTTGATATCCGCCCACCCGAATGCAATGGATTACCTACATGTTCGTATTTACCTATAAAATCTTAAAATTATATGCTCGGCTTGACTTTAATAATTTTTCTGAGGTATATTTCATGTGAGTTTTTCCTTTTTCTGAAATACGGGAGCTGCTTCTGATCGCTTCTATATCCACGAAACGAAATCCTCGCTTTTTACGGGGAAATAAATTTCGAAAATTTTCTTCCGGACCGACATAAATTGATCGTATCATCAGTTTTTAAAGCTGAAAATACGGAATGTTTTTGCGCGCCGAATGCTACTTTATTCTTCCGATCGTGCATAAAATTCGAGTTATTTCGTGGATAACCGTGTTTGGTACCTCTACGCGCACCTCGTTACGTTAGAATGAAACGAATTCTTTACATGTATTTCTGCGGTGAAAATCGTTAACCCAAACTTGGCGAGAGCAAAAGTAGTACTCAAGTGGAACTCGAACCAACACTTTGCGGGCGGATCCTTTTAAGCTCACGCGCTTAATCCCGTTTTATAGCGAACCTAGGCGGACGTTTTAAGAAAACACTTCCTCCGGGAGTGAAAGAGAAGACCCTAGTTCGAATCCAAGCCACCGATGACTTTTTCACGTTAATGCATTGGTTTTGAAAAGTAAATACCTTACTTTATCTTTCTTAGTCCATTTTCAAATGCGAATTACAGGTATAAAGTATTTTTACATACAATAAAAACGGTAGAAGTAACTACAAAGTCTCCTAAAACAGCTTGAGAATAGGTTGTCTCATTAGCTTAATTGGTTAAAGCATCTGCTCGGGAAGCGGGTTCGAGTCCTGCCACACTTTTTGCGTGTCCGTTTTCTTTGGGGTATTTTTAACATATTACATTTCTTAATTATGTTCTTCTCTCTACGAAAAAATCGTTGAAAGTTTTACGTCCTCCTTTGGAGACTTTTGTTATTTAGCTTTCAAATGAATTCCTTTCGAGTTGGAAATGATTTAGACCTCGGATCAACGTTTTCATTTGTTTTCTTTCTTACACGATCCATCTTACTTGAAAGATTAGGGCTTCCATTCCCTACTTTATCTCGATCCGCGCTGCTCCAGATTTCTCCAATCGGTTCATACGCTCGGGTGAAATTTTCCACTGCTTTTTCACAGTGCACTGCTCCTTCCCCTCCCTCCACTTCCCCTCTCTTCGCCTCGTTACTATTCTCTTTATTCGCTTCGCTTTGGACTCTGAAATCCCAATGCTCTCACAACGTCTCGACTGCTGCTCTCCCGCCTTCCGATACCAGCTTCTCCATCTCTTCAAAAACCGTTGTTTCCGAAATAACGGACGTTGTTAGCCTTCCCTAGTGAGTTTCACTGACATTTCAGTTGGCCTCAATTCGCGATCTCCACTGGGATCCACCTCTCCAAGCACAACAGGTATCTCGAGTGGTGGACTCACGTTCTTAATGTATGGATGTGTGTGTGTTGCAGCGGAAAATCCCCCTTTTCTTTCGGATACGTGCAGCCGAAGACATTGGCTCTCATCGCTGAGAAACATCTCCCATTGAAACCAATTCCAAACTGCTTGAGTCGACTATCGTCTCAAACCCTTAAACTAAACTGAAATTGGATTAAAACGACCCGTTAAAGTCATAATTCAGCGCTTCTGTGAATACTAAGTTTGCGCATCACTTGGTACATTAATTCTTGCGCTTTGTATTTTTCGTTTTTTTTCGTATAAGAAAAGCTTTTAAGCTTTTAATTCTATTTTTATTAATGAAGTTTCAAATAGTATCTACTCTCCAACGTTGAAAAAATTATTAATTTATATATATATATAATCTCATGCAAATATTCAGGAAGTGAAAAGCCAACGGAATAATCTCTCTTAATGATAATGCTGATTTTCCATGGTGTAACTGATGTTTCTCCAGTCGTAAAGTACCGAATAAATAACTAATGGGTAATTCACTTTTTCACTTTCGTTTTGATTTTTGTTATACATGTTTCTGATTATTTCTAACTTGTTTTATTTAATCCATTCTTTTTTTCCTTCCTGTTTCAGTTGTGACAGAAATAATAAGGCTTTGCCAAAAATGTCTTAGGCGTAATGAAGTGATTTCCTTAACAGCAGGTTGTAAATAGAAAGAACAAACCTAAACGTAACTTTTCAAAACCATATTACGAGCTAGTACGACGCATATTTACTTCTAAAACGGGTGAGGGGTTTCATATTTATTGTTATTCTTATGAGCATATTAAACAAAACTACATACACCATTTCAAGATATTCAACAGCACTTGAACATAATGCAAGTAAAATAAATACGTTGTGTATCTAATACTTGATCAATATTTAACACGTGCTCAATGAATAAATAAGGAAGATATTCCTGATCATAAATTTTATTCCATTGCTCACTGTAATACGAAAGAAAGTTTGACATTCACATGTATATGTTAAATACACGCTCGCTGAATTTAGACTCCTGAATATGTTACTACTGTTATTATCCATTGACAAAGAAAAAATGTAAATTTAATTCTGAGTAATTCATTCTTGATTGTAACAAAAGTATCGAATTATTTCCATAATTGAGTATGAACAAATATTAATAATATGCTGCATCACCAACTTTTTTTTATTCCTAACAGAGTTAACGTACCAAGTAACAAGCTTATTAGATAATGTCGGTTCTATGAGTTAGATATTTCAAACTAACATCAGATTGTTGAAACTTAACATGGAGGTACTCCACAACAAAACAGAGAGTTAAATGAAAAGATTTTTTATTGTTTATTTGTTGATTTATTTACTTGCTTTTGCGTTATGTGCGCTTTATACATTTGCTTTTGCGATTTATTATAAATAAATGTAGTTAGTTAACTTTGTAATGTACTTTTCCTTTGGTAAAGGTGTGGGAATTAACCGACAACCTAAAGACGTCTACTTTATTTAATCGATTGCATTGTATCGATCACAAACTACTCTGAGAAAATATCCTCTGACAGATGAACATTTTAGATGTCAATGATGGATTCAACTGAAATTGCTATGAAGGATTTCCATTCCAACCCCAATAGAAACCGAATACATAACGATCTCGAACAGTTTCCTTTTTGTCCAAATCTGATGCATTTCCTCATTTAAAATATCGTTTGCCCTCCGATGATGTCCGTTGCGCATTCTAAACAAGAGGTGGCCATTTCCAGGGCAATGACTCTCATTGCACATCGGATGTCCCACTTTATCCAAGTGATTTCCTCTTCAAGTTCCTCCGCTGAAGGGAGCGAGCGCAGTCAAAAAGAGGCATAGAGAAGCTCTTTCCATTTCAGTCGAGGACACTCTTGGCCATTGTATCTTCTTAACTACCTATTTCTCCTGGTGATGCCAAATAAACGTAGAAAATATTTGTTTTAGTTAATTTAAGTAAGACTATACGGACTCGCAGAGTTTTCTAAACTTCAAAACCTGAGGTAAATCAAGACTCAGAAGCTTCCATGGGTTTCTCCATCTCAAATAAGTCGACATACATTTGCTTTTCAGCCAATGGAAGACAATTTTTAATATTTGAAAAGAAAAAGTCACCTTAAAGTTTTGCGATAGTTGAGAAAGAAAATTTTACTATCGATTATAAATGTGCTGTGATAAGAGTGGTTGCTCTATGTAATAGAATAAATCTGAAAGTAAGGTAATTCCCATTTTTGAACGGTAGTCACTGCGAGTGCAGTGAAGAATAAGAGGAAAATTAATGATGTAGAAATTGATGTGTTAATCGCACAAGCATTCGGAGAGAAAAGTTTAGATTCGAATTCACTGAAATACGTAGGCAAGCACAAGCTTTTTAAAAGTAAGATAGACGGTAATAGATTGAAATATTCGTTACTAAGGAGTAATACTTAACTATAAAAGCGCGACTCGAATTGTTAGTAGCTCTAGTTATATGGAGTCTTAAATTATGCGCTGGCAATTTTTACAAAATGGCTGGAATTATCACAACTTTGATATAGGGAATGAATGCTAGTGTTGAATCCACACGAAAGATCCCCGAAAAAATCTGGAAATATATGATCAATCGAGACTGAATGAAAGATTCGAAAAAAAAATCGATCATGTCGACCTTTAATAGGTGGCATTCCCTTGCAACAACGATCGGGTTGACTAATAGATTTATTTATACACTACTCTATATACCTTTATGCTTCCGCTCTTTCTGATAACTTATTTCCCTCCTTTTGTCCCTCCGTGTACATTCTGTATGCTTCCACCTCATGATGGCGCCACGCATCGAATCTCGGATGGCGTTGCTTAAAGTTTTTTTGTAGTTTATATAAATATATCTTTCTAGTCGACTCACTCGTTAAAGAATTTGAAAATTATAGTAGGATAAAATTAATAGAAAAGAATTTTAGAAAATGGTATCACGTTAATCGTTTATGATACATTTCATATATCACCAAATAATGTAAATATATATTAATACGTTTAACTTATGTGGCAAAATCGCCAAGAATCGCATTAATATGATTAAGTTTTGAAAATCTATAAAAGAATGAAGTTGATAGTCTTTGATAATTGAGAAAATGCTTCACTTAATTAGAACTGGAACCTAAAAGAAAATTAGCCATGACGAAAACTGATTACAAAATGTGTGTGGCAATTGAATGCGGTGCAGTGATTTAAATGAAAAGCCAATTGAACTGGTCACGCCCTTTAACTACTTTTATATCCTGCAACTTATGCTACACGCTATACTAGTTGATATGCGTGTTGCCTGCATCCACGGCGTTTCTTGTTCCTTACTCCGTAGTCCCAAGGAAATACATACGATTTTAGTCGGAGATATATGAAACAAAAATCTCAGATTATTCGATCATGAGTAATGGATTTCCTTCTTATTTAAGAACGACCTCGTTTAAACAAACCGTGATGATTTCAACTGAATCGCATAAGAGACTTTTGCTTTTCTTGTCGTGGAGTTCTTCCAATGAAGATAAAAATTTGTTTAATTGAATATGAAATACGCATTCACCCCACTATCCTGAGAAAGTTGGTTGATTCCTCGTATCTATTGTTTCTCACTCTTCCAATAGAATAAGTTATAGGAAATCCTCTCTCTGGTAAATAATGTAGGATGTGGTGGGATACTTGATCATTGAGGCTTTCTTTAACCCTTTAGCTGAGGGAAATGTACTTGTACGTTCTCCTAAGAGAACTGCGAGAAACGCGTATTTCTACTAAATTCTATAGTATTAGGCCGGACTTCGTGGAAAGCCATAATGAGAATTAAAGAAGGCACTTCGTAGTTTCCACACTAAATATTTTATTTAAACACAAGAGTTCCACACAAGTGTTTAAATAACACATTTAGTGTGGAAACTACGAAGTGCCTTCTTTAATTCTCACGTATTTCTACATTTGACCTGCTCTTTCTTCCCCGTCCTTGTCCTTTCTCAATGTTATGGCCCTGCCTCTCAATGAGATGTCCGAAGGCTTGTTCTTCTCTATTGTTCTAGATTGGGAAAATCCAAGGGATTTCGCACCTCAGGGGAAACTCAAATTTGGTTATGCATACCCCCTCTTATATTTTTCTCCACTCTACTCCCGAGTTTTGGTTGCGCTCGAGTGCGTTCTACATATAGAGTGAATGTAGTTCTACCAGTTCTACTCGGTTACTTTCTTTGCGATTACCATAGTTTAAATAAGCATCGTTTATATAAATAGAGGTACTTTGGATAGTGGAAGCTAGATTTCTCAATATAAGAAGAAACAAATATCCGCAGAGGATGCCGTTCTGGAAATGTTGTTTCATTTTCATAGTGAGATCTCTGATAGATCCAGTAGGTTGAGCAATAGTGAGCACAGCACTGTTTAGAAAACATTTTAAAGGATTTTTACTACCCCAAATAGTTTTAGACAGTTTCAATAAAATGTTTTAAATTATTTCTTCTGTTCATATTTTTAACAAAAGCCAGCCCTATTCTTTTAAAAAAAATATTTTTCTTCAATTTCTGAATAGCGGATTTACGAAATTAGTAATAATTGATAAAAATCAAGATATCTGCGAAGTGTTTGGTATCAAAATGATCAGCAGAGTGCAAGAAAAGTAAATTCGGACTGCATATACAAAACAAATTTCTTATTAGATATATTATATATAATACTAACCATATTTTCAAAACAATAACCACTGACTGCACCCANTTGCACCTCGGGGGAAACCCAAATCTTCAATTTCTGAATAGCGGATTTACGAAATTAGTAATAATTGATAAAAATCAAGATATCTGCGAAGTGTTTGGTATCAAAATGATCAGCAAAGTGCAAGGAAAGTAAATTCGGACTGCTTATTCAAAAAATTTCTTATTAAATATATTATATATGATGCCAACCATAAATTCTAAACAATAACCACTGACCGCACCCGTAGGAAAAAGGTCGACCCGGATTATAAGGGATAACTACCAGCTAGGACTTGCTTGCGCCTCCAGTACTCCTGTTATTTTTCTCCCGCACACTGTTGTAGAAAAATCTGTGGCTCCCGCAACTAAAGGGTTAAAAGAGTATGAGAAATTTCCATCCGATGAAGATTTAATTCGATTACTTAAGTTCGTTCGGATTAATTTTGAGATACAGTGTTATCTTGGTTTAATATGATAAACCGTTCCAGGATTTCCGTCGTTAACCAAATCCGTTGTTAACGTAAACAGTCGCTATCCAAGACGCGATATCGCAAAGCCATACTAAATGTCAAATATACAGAAAAATTTAATCTAAATGTTATCAAAACATGTTCAATAGGATTTATTCATATATATTCGTTACAAAAGATGTATCATTGATAAATGAATATTCATGGAACTGTTTTCATTAGCCAAATGCGTGGTCAGCAAAGACCGTCGTTAACTGAGGTAACACTGTACTTTTAATTTTTGGGTTCAATATAACACCGTAGAAGAAAATCTGTCATATTATAATAAAGTTATTATCATACAAAGTAATGTAACTTACACGTTTAGATAACAAAAACCTCTTTAAAAAAATTTATATCACTTATGCATTTGATAGAATGTCCTAAAAGCATCGATCACCTATGCTGGATCAGCGAGTGGCAGGAATGTCTTTAAGTTTCCAACTTTAGGATGAAATTATAAAAGTTGCTGCATAAAATATAAAGATTAGATCATGCGTAGACTCATTTCAAACAGACTTGGAATCATCTCTTACATTCCAGTTAAAGAACGAGGCTATCAAGATGAGATGGAAATCAAATTCTGGAGGAAAGAAAGACTTTCAACTTTTATTTTGTTTTACTTAAAGACTACCGGTATCAGCGATACATTTTCTTCCTCAGGTCTCAAAAACGTAAAAACTACGAAAAAGGCAATAATAAAAAAGTTTGCGGAAGAAAGTAAAGAGTTTTCCCTCCTTCGCCAATCCTATTTTTAAAATAAGTATTATCGTGTGGTTGCTAACATTGCTTCTCTGTATTTTAAAAACATCCCTAGTTTAATTTTGCATCAGACAACTCTTAAAAAAAGCAATGAATGAACTTATACCATTCGATCCTGAACAAGCGCCAATCAGCAGTGAGAGAACTAGTTCTCAAAATTTCACTTCGGCTGAGTTGAGAAATTGGATTTTATTAGCATCTTCGGCATATCAGAAGGGTTGATTAAAAGGGAGGAAGATTAAGAAAATCGAGTTCTCCTTCCCATCAATTTCTCTTGTGTATAAGCCGAAGAAAAATGATCTTTCTAATTCAGCCTTTACCAGCACCCTGGTAATCCAGAAGATTACCACTTGATTTTCTCGCAAAATGAAATCCACGAAAGAAGTAAACTAGGCGGAGATCATACGGGGAGGAATCTCAGTCACCTAAATACAGCACCTGATAATTGAGTGGAATAAATGAAGGATGTCTAAGAAGGACTTACAAGTTGAGAGAATATGAGAGTGAGCATAAAAACAGCAAGCCTATTGAGATTAGAAAAGAATAAGCTGAGCCAAGAAGATCTGAGGAAATCGGCTTAGGAATGGAAAACTTATGTTTCTATTGATAATTGAGAATGTTAATCGATGTTAACGATAGGATTCTTCACTCTTATAGCTATAACTCCTTTTACGTAATTAACCGAATCAAGTACAAATTGTGGTGCATACCATAGCATCCTTAATAGTACAGTACTCAATTGTCGTTATCAGACAATTTTCACATCTTTCCTGCAATATTACTGTCATCCTCTATATCATCCATTGAAACCTATCTTTGTATGCCATCTACCTCTTGCGAGTAAGATAAAATGATACCAAACCAATGAAGCCAAAAATGAAACTTTGTAAACGTCCAAAAATTCAATTTGGCGATCAGTATCACCAAGAATCGATCGTCCATCACTAAGTGTAGATAGACCAAGATAAGTGTAGCACTTATCTCTTATGACTTTCCACAAAGCCACGGTTTTCAAAATTGATTTTAGATGTGATCACTTAAACTAGACCGGAATTAGTGGAACGACATTATAAAAGAATGAAGAATGGCTTTGCAATTACCACAATATATGTTTTATATTTCACGACCGGTTTCGTCCAAAGCTTCATCATCAGAAAAATAGTACAAGAAATGCAGGCAATTACACATTAACCTAAGTTTATTAGCCTTATCAAAATGTCTGCATCTTTCGTAACGTTCTCCTGATGAGGCATAGAGGCCAAAACCGGTCGCGAAAAATAAAAATATGCTGAAGAGATTAAGTCTTTTTTAATTTTTTATTTTAAATGCTCATACGTTTTCTTTGAAATCAATGAAAAAGGTTTTTATAGTTTTTTTGGTCCGGAAAGGATTAATTATGAAACAAGATGGAGTTATTGTAAAACTTTCACCTAGGATCGAAGTATCTGTTTAGTTGAAATATATTTAGGATCCTTTCAGTTCTAAATGCCCTACTATCCTCAAAGATAAATTAAAATCAAATGCAGTATACCACATTTAAAAACTCTACCGATTAAGACATTATTCCACTTAATAACGCGATATATGGTTTTAACGCGGTTTTCTCTAGGCCACGGTCCTTTTTACTGAATAATAAAAATACCTCTTAAAACGCTCTGCAACCGGCTTATAACCGGCGGATTTTTCCCATACTAAAATGTACTGAAACCCGCTATGTTCGATCTTGCGTCTCATTTCATTGACCACAAATTGTTTATATTATATCTTCTTTATTGCTGTCCTTGGCTTTCCTCTTCTGTCTGAATATGTGTCTTAGGGTGTATCTTTTAACTATTTTTGCAATGACTAATTCTATCAAAAGGAAATAAAGATATCGCAAAAGAACAATCTTCATCCCACTGTCGGTGCCAATTCTAGCTATGAGATCTTTCCATCAGTCTCGTCTCAGAAGCTTGGATAAAAAGTCGCTTGGCGGTGTTTTCTTTCATTCCAAGCTCAAGTTATAGACATATCGGATGAAAGAGATTGGTGTTTGGTGTTTGGTGGGCTGTTGAGCGTAGTCTTGGAGAGGTGGTACTCTGTGATTGCCTCTCACCACTGATGCTGAGCATGTTCGTTATTTCTCTGTAATTGTTGATTTGGTAAAACATTGCTTCATTGCAGAGTGATATATGAGCAAAATGAAGTAACAACAGCTCTTTGTCCTAAAAGCTGACCGTTCTTTTAAAATAAGACGAAAAGACCACTATATAGCAATCCAAAGCAGTACTTCGCGGAGTCTCTGGATATTAAATACTCAGCTATGACAAATAAAGCAAGTTAGAGATGTGCCCTATATTTTTCAACATAAAAGAATTAAAATATCTCATATCCCAGTTATAACATCATCCTGCTCGCGACGCAGTTTTCTCTTGGTCCCCTAAAAAATGACATAAGTGGGTTTCACTGTACTTCAGAAGTAAGTGATACATTAATAGACAACGAATCTTCGTTAGAAAAGCCAAAGAATAGGGTCTAATTTATGAAGAATTTTGATTCCATACCGAAAAACACTATTTTCTGAACCCTTTTGGAAGAACTCCGAATTGAAGTAATTCTATCAATAGAAGAGCGAAATGACGAAATAACCCGTCTGCCTTTAAGCGGAAAATATACAGAGGAGGAAGATTTCGTCGGAATTTAATAGGTGCGTCCAAAACATCACGAAGAATTTCTTTAGTTTCGGAATCAACACTTGTTCCGAGGAGCGCCTAGCAGAAGGAAGACATTTTTAAAAGGGAAGGAGGCACTTAAGGCCCTCTCTAAACAGCGCCACCCCTCTCTCATTATTTCCTCACGCTTCAACTCGTGCGGGACTTTCCCTCTTCGCGTCCCCCACCCCACATCTCCACTCGATTTCTACACTCTCTCCTCCCCCTTTCCCTGCCCTCCCCACCCCATCTGTCCTCTCAAACTTCTACAAAAACACTATTTACTCCTCCGTCTCTCCCTTTTCAAAACACTCTCTTGCTCCATCTACGAGACGCCAATATCTTCTCGTGGAATTCCCTTCTCCGCTGCTTTCTCCCCCTCGACCTCTCTTCTCTGAAGAGTCCGTCGCGGTGACTCTTCGCATTGTTTGCATTCGACCGCACTTAAGAATTCTTCCTTCGCCCTCTACCTGCTCTCCTCCATCTTCACTTTTTTATTTCTATTCCATTACGCCTCCTCTTCCATTCCATTTCCGTCTATGATATTAGGTATTTCCGCCCTTGGAATATTTCCGGGATGCCCCCCCTATCTTCTTCCGTATTACATACATAGATTGGCCCCCGAGCTGAATTGCACTTCTCCGCTCTTCATCGGAGCACGTCTCGGAAAAGAACGATTGAATTGCATTGCAGTCGTGTTGTTTAATATATGAAGTATTAGAAATAACAGTTGTGAAAATTAGCGGGCAGCTATTCTCAGCATTGAACTACCATGTCGCGTCTGTTCCACACTGCTTGGTAATGCTTTTGTGAGCAAAGCGAGTAGCCTCCACATAGTGGCACAGACTGCCGCCAGATGGTTCTCCCTCACTTTTGTGAGTTGTGTATTTCTGTGAGACCCATGCCACTATGTAGAGGCTACTCGCTATTTTTCACACCATTCCTTGAGACTCAACCGCACGGCTCTTACGTGCTTAGTGATTTACCTTTCTTTAATCTTTCTGTAAAGGATAGTTTTGTTTCATCTAATCACGGCTCTACAGATTAATTTCAGGCATAATAAATAAATTACCTCTTTATTTGAATAAACTTTATGATATTATGCGATACTTGCTAGAATTTCATGATCATTCAGTATTTACAAGTTTTGTCGTTAATTGGTCTTTAGTTTGGGTGAAATGGAGACTATAAAGTCTCCTCTTTAATTTAACATATCGCCAATGTTACTTCGATTTAATTCATAGGCAATTCCGAAACTTAGGGCTGCCGGATAGCTAAGTGGACAACGCGTTCGACTTCGGTGAAAGCGGTCCCGGGTTCGATTTCCGGTGAGAACTCACGTGCAAAATGCCAAAAGCTGTAGAAACATACATACTATTTCTGCTAAAAAGTAGTTCAATTAATAGAAATAGAAGACAATATTTTTGGATTAAAATAAACAAAGTGAAGCCTAGGAAAGTGTCCAAATTAGGAAAACACTCACAAAGAAAGGGGGTGTGAAAACAAAGCGATAGAGTGTATTTTGCGATTTTATGTTGATTTCCTTATCATTCTCCAAACGAATATGAGACTCCAAATTCATCTCGTGTGATGCTGATGATTCAAAATGAATAACACCACCATATGGACTGTTACTTTATGTAATAAACTAACTAATACGCATTTAAAAGGTCCGTATCTGGAAAGCATGTATTATACGAACATACAAACTTACTCTCAATAGTTGAAGGATATTCATAATTTGAGGCATGATTCCGTAAATTGTCCAAACCAAACCGTATTTGTCAGAGTAACGCATCCATTGATCCATTCGCACGATCAAATATCCTCTTAATACCTTCAATATAGAACTTCTGGACAACAGTGATAATATGCTAAGCTTAGAAACGGCGATTACGAAGAGTTAAGGCCCAAACAACTTGAACAATCCAACGGAGTAGTCCTACTACCAGGTCCAGCTGCGCGGACCCGGGTCGTGCAGCGCGATCAAAGAATCGCGTTCATTTTCGTGGTCGCAAAGATTTTTGAAATGTTTCTGCTGGATATTCTTAAAATATCTTTAATAAATACTTTGATGCAATTTCCAGGAGACCATTTTTCTTAAACAAAAGATATTGTCTACTTTGTGTCAAATTTTGCCTGAAAAAAGCGTCCGCTATTTTGTGACGTAATACCGCCCAAATATTGACCAAGATCATCGACATTTATAGATAATATAGGAAAAGTATCATGTTACCAGAATATTACGTTTTTTATTCCATTAAAATCCTTTCACAAGTCCACCATCTACTTAACTTATAAGATTTTCGAAGAAAAATTCAATCGAGCGTGTTTTTGGAAATTTAGTCATGTTTGAGCCTCAGTAGCTACGTAACAGATGGGATATATGAGAAATGACTTACCATTCCATGATCAGCAATCTTTTGTGTATATATAAGCAAAGTTTCAGGTCTGTATCTCAAAAAAAGCCATTTTGGACTTTTGTCCGGCTTTTTCCGATTTCAGCCCACTGTGCAGCGGGGGTTAGGGTCCTCCGTGGTCGCGCTTTGCAAGTATTATTCTCAATACGTCTTTCGGCAACTACGATGTCATCTCCAGGAGAGAAGATCTGAGTGTGGTGGGGGTATTTATGCCTTTTGTGATGCGACGTCAATGAGGAACAACATAACGGAAGAAGGTATTGCACCCAGGTCATTATACATAATGGGTATATATGCATATCAACAGCTTTTGTTTTTAAAATGTCCTCATACAGAGATTATTTGGTTCTTAACACTCCTTTTGAACTCTCCTTTTGAGGAATCTAGTCTCTAATGCAGAAAAAATTCTCGTTCGTTCGAAAATTGTTAACGGGAAATATCTTTTGCTTAAATTTGCCTCATCTCCACAGCGAGTCTAATTTTAATTAGAAAACGCTGAAAATAAGCAGAAGGAGGGATTCTTGAAGCGAAGGCCGTGATTTTGTTTGCCGTTCAAGTTGGCGTACTTCCAGAAGGCCGTAATTATTCCCCGATGTACTCCTCCCACGACATTCTGTACGCGACATTCCGCCTCAAACTCATTCTTCCGAACGCTGAGTCTATTTTCCGCCCAGACAATCGCATTCAGACTGTCCACTTCCAGCCGCTCTTGTCCATCTTCGTTTCGTTTGCCTTGAACCCTCTTCACCTTTTGTCTCCAAGAATAAGAGAAGTATTCTCAAATTACGTCCAATTTCCACAGAAATACAATTTCCATTCTCGTGCTACTGCGTAATGTATCACAATACTTAAATGTTCGTGTCAGTGTCTCAAACAAAAAGTATGAAAGAGAATTCTGGATGCTTTGTAATTCAACGGAGGAAAATGTCTCTTGTTCGGATTTTTAATTTGTCAAAATATTCCGCCTCTTTTGTCTTAGCGTAGCAATGGCATCAAAACAGTGCCTTTCTCATTAATGTCTTACACAAGATTTGAAATTTGGGGAAATGCTTTCACGAGGAAGGCCGTGTGTTTTAATCATCCAAATCTCTACTACTTCGGAAAGGCTAGTAATAGATAATTAGACAAATTTTCCTGTGAATTTTTTAATAATTCTTTAATAAAATTAGTATTCTTGGTTTAATATCGCCCCCAACTGGTTGTATAATCCACTGGAGCCGTGTGTTCATAAAATATAATCATCACTTGAAACTTTGGGAAGTCTCGTACAACTTTATTTAATAAAAATATCCCAAAATATTATTCCATAGGAATGGAAATTTCAAATCTCTCCAAATATTTTGCAATCTCGACCAATTAACATATTCATCCTCATTAATACACTGCAACCAGTTGGGCGTGCGGCAGGTGTAAACACCGAGCATTCTTGATACTAACTCGGGGAAAATACAGGGATGAGTCTTCATCTACAACTACATAAATACCTTGCAATCCACCAGTGAGGGTGTGGCACGGAGTGTAAACACCAAGCGTTCTAGTTACCTCTTTAGCTTATTGTTGTTGCACTATCAAGTCACTTATACCTCGTCACTATTGGAGATATTTGAATACAAAATCTGAAGAAACTGTTTCAATTCACCAGCTACCTTGGGCTTTTTCGGCAGCGCGACATCACCCGGCTAAGCTCCACGGCCATTTAGTCGCTCTGTCTATTCGGCAGTCTTATATCAAATTATTAGCCATAATCAAGTTACATTCCGGCAGTAAAGGTTATAAACCTGTCGCACAGTTATTTTAGAGCGCAACAGGAAATATTCACCTCACATATTAACGGAGTAGATGGATAAATAATTATGTTGAATCTCAGTAATGTATTTGTTTATTGAATATTATTTGCTACTTTAAGTTTGTTTCTACATCTAAATCTACATAAATACCCTGCAATCCGCTATTCGGCACATGCCAGGGGATACAAATACCGAACGTTCTTGTTACCTCATTAGCATAATGTTTTTGCGTTTCGTTCGCGGAACGAATGAGTCCCTAAAACGACTTGTCCTCTCATCTATTTCTCTCATTTTACGCTCGGATCGGCCGAAGTAGCAGAAGGTGGTCGCATAATACCAATCATCTCTTCCGCAAATGTACTTTCTCTGAATTTATCAAGCAATCGCAGCCTTGCTTCCAATCTCCTTTCTTACAAGGATTCCCAACCTGCGTCTGAGAGCATTTTGATAACGCTTGCTTTTTATCGTAGCATTTTTTATCAATCGTATCGCCTTGCGCTGCACTTTTTCGAGTTCGCGGGTACATGTTTTATGCGCGGGATCTCATACACATGAAAATATGTATCTCATGCCCGTAACTGTTTCCCTTATGCCAACATTCATGCTCGGACTCTTGACAGTTTAAAATGAGTTGTTAAAAGACAGTTAAATGAGTTACATTCTTTTCCTCTCCAGAGAATTAACTATGCGATTAAGAGAAAAGTTTTCATATCCTACATGATGGTGTCCTTCCATAATTCGTTCCAAAATTAATTGACTCTATTACATAATTACATCTACCTTCATCTAGTCTACGTTGAGAGAAAGGATTATTATCCATTCCCTCTTCAAATTTACCAGACAAGGGGGCTTCCGTTGCTCGGATATACCTTTGGTTATAGCGGTTCCGGGATCGATCCCGGCGGGAGCCCAATTTTACCGGAATAAGGGTTGGCGGCGGATGAAGGGGACCCGACGTGAAATTTACATCCAAAACCAAATTTATTGTCATCGCAAATCATCATCATCATCATAATGGTGATCACAAATCGGCCAAATAAATTACGGGGATAACAAGGCACTAACACTATCGCACTTTGGTATTTTCATTCTTTTAATAAAAAGCCCAAATTTCGGTATCTCATATCTCGTATTGCCCATATCTCGCATTATTTATTATTTTATGAAAAAGAAACCCATAAACAGAACAAGGCCATTGCAGTGGATTGAAAACGATTAACCAGGTGACAAAAGGTACAAATTTAAAAGATATGTAAGAATTAAAAAGAAAAACATAATAGGTTTAGAATAAAACTAATTATAAAACTAAATTTTTAAATGAAAGTATAGGTGACAGTATAAGTCATACTTGACTGAAAAATCATACACACGGATATAATAAAGGAGAAAAAGATGATATACTGTTGTTAAGATGTGGCAATCGATAGATAAAGGATCGTTTTGTGGTGGAAAGTCGAGAACAACGAAATGAAGAGTTTACCCTAATCGGACGAGAAGGGACACGCAGTGAAAATACGGAAATCATATCATTAGTTCTGTATTTACCCTTAAAAGATATTCTGAAAAAAAGTCGTCGCGCTTTAAAAGTTCGATGGGAGATTGTATCCCCAAGGAAGTTGCCATCTTTCTTTATTCAAGGGCTGGTGAGGGTGCCGGAGAATCGAAAGAAAGAAATTGGCCTTTGAAAGTTTTGAACGAATTAAATTATTTCTGATGGATTAAATTGTTTCTCTAAAGAATCGCTGCTTCGCTTGCAGAAAATAGAAGATGAAACAACGTGTGTGCGACTTTTCCAGCTATCTTTCTAATAACCTCACTAACCTGGGCAATGAGACATTCATCCGACAGTATCTCTGAAACGAAGCACCGGCTTTTGATGTTCTTAAGTCTTCCTATTTCGCGGAAATGAACGGTTTTTTTGATACTGCGAAGTCCGCTCGATTCAGATTATAGGTTTCGCAGTTCACTCAAATGGCCCGGAAACCCAAAAGTCAGCTTCATTTCCTCTAATGGACACTTCAATTACCTAATGAAACGTGCCAAAGTCAGTACGAAGCAATAGCGGACGTATCTAAAGACGGAACTGGGTGATAACAGTTCTAGGCCGACTGCTACATTTTAAATAAAGACCATCTGTTTTGCGCACAGAAAAAGCTATCGCACGACCTCCAAGAACTGAAGAGTATTCCTATTATTTCGTGCTTCTTTTGTTTCCGTGATTCTATCTATTCCGCTTACTGATTAAGGATTCAATAAGATATCCATATGAGTGCCTCTCATTAAATTATTCTCAGATATGAATACTTATATCATATAGTTATATAAGCCATTCATTTTTGCAACTAGGACCGCGGTATAACAGCATTTATGTTGGTTTATGAAACGTCATCAGTTAACGGCTTTGAATTTGATCAGACCCGGTGCGTCTCAAATTACATTGGCACCCAGATCTACCGCGATGCTTGGTGAACAGCCATCAGTGATGGCTCCCACTGGGAATCAGACACGGAGTCATCGAAACCCCGTAGCAAAGGCGAACGCGCTATCCACTTGACTATGCGGGGGGCTCACCATATTACTTTTATGAGTTAAAATATCTTTTTTTTACTTATGCAGTCCCTTTTCCTCGATTAAATTAAATGTAATATTTACCGATGATTGTACGGGAAATGTAGAGTTATTTGTAAAACTTTAATCTGCGAAGGAAAACTTGAGTTTCCTTAAACTTTTTGTTTCATATTTTGTTTAAAAAGGAATTTCATTATTCAGCATCACTCTACTCTTACACCAGCAGTTTTTCTACCAAAAAGGTCATGAGCAAGTCTATTAGTGGGTGAAAGATATATGTTTCTCCATCTATTTCCAAAACGCCTTTGTAAAGCATTTCATCGATCAAAATATAGCATAAATCACAAATATATCCAAATATTTCCAAATATATTGCACTTGGTTGCAATAACATTATTTTCTATATGCTTTATTAATTTTCTAAATTATTAATAAAAGAGGCCTGTTACCAAAACCATCCTTTCCGTAACGACTATCAGATTACGAAAACCGTAGATACGCGCATTGCTTCAAATTCCGTTTACAGTATTACTCAAAATCTCCTTATTGTACCATTATCTATCATGATAGGAATGCAAAATACGTTGAAGTTATCTCTCTCAATATGTCACTAATTTCAGGCATAAAATGTCATTTTAATTTTTATGATTTCTCATTTCGCATAGAAGCATGGATGACGAGTATAATAGCAATAATTGCCACAATGACTGCGACTAGATGAATGCTTTTAGTAACGATTCAGTGAAATTTTAAATGAGCGTAACAAAAGAGCGCCTTTCCTCCGCTTCCCTCTCGAGTGCCTTCCACAAGTACACGAACGCCATTACTCGGTTTCTTCTTTTACTCTTCATCTGTACTTTGCCTTTAATTCGAAGAAAGCCGTCCCGTATCCCCAGCGGAACAAACTTTCCGAGTTTGCGTCCGAAAGAAAGAAACATGTGGACATTTAGAATTTCCAGAAAGAAAAGTTCTTCGTAGGGAAGGATATTGCCTTTTGGGTCGGAAGTATTCCTCCCCTTCTATATACTTTGCTTCATACGTCTCTCTGCTCTCTTCTGCAGTTCTTTTCTCTCCACGACTTACCCTTTGTTTATTATCACAGCCCCCATCGTCGCTAAGAGATTTTTATCCTTCATTAAGGCGCAATTTCAAGTCTATTTGGAGGAATCGGTTTATTTACCCATCCTTAAGAGCTTATTCACAAATTAAATTCTTTTTATGGCATTCCTGATTTATTTTCCGACTCGCAATAGAAGGTCTGCCTTCATGGTACTTTATTCATAAAATGAGGGAGATTTCGAGATTTCAGTCCTCTTATAGTCACTGCGACTTATATTTTTCTCATCTCCCTCCCGCTTTCTGTCCATAAAAAACTCTATTCTTCATTACTTAATTCTAATGCATTAGAATCCGTGTAAAATGTAAAATACTCCTATGGATGCACGCGGAGAAGACGTGACGGATGAATATTATGGAGAAATTTCCAGAAAAGAATTTATATTGACCATACTTAATTTCTTTTTCCTGGGGTACCAACAAGATGTGGTTAATTATTTCCTATTTCTTTTATGCCAATTCCTGACACTTGACAGGAGTACTTGGTGAGTGGGTGTGCAACGTGCTTTAAAAATAATTATTACAATAATCATGTCACAGGTGGACTACTGGACGATGGCAAAGTAACATGTATACACAACGTCACAAAAATAACATCCCCACATATTCATACAAATAAACAGATTCCCTACTCGCATCGCATCCAATAAAGCCGCACACAACACAACGCCCCCACAACAGCAGTCATTATTGTACCCCAATCAATACTAGTTATTATTAAATACATAATTACAGACAACAAATTCTTGTATACCATAATACAATAATATTAAAATCATATATGCATGACAAGGAAACTGTCTGTCTACCTATCCGTCTGTCCGTTCCCCTCTCCATCTCAGAAACGGCTTAAAGTAGTGAAACAAACTTCATTATGTTTCTACGATGCTGAGAGCCCCACAAAAGCTATTCTAATCCCTGTAAATGCTCGGATTCGAACATCATACGTTTCCATAAGAGATACACGTACCGTTCGTTTTCATTACTTGCAGGCTATGATTATTTTGCAAAATTAAGTTAGA
This sequence comes from Ladona fulva, assembly GCA_000376725.2. Classification (NCBI taxonomy): domain Eukaryota; kingdom Metazoa; phylum Arthropoda; class Insecta; order Odonata; family Libellulidae; genus Ladona; species Ladona fulva. The sequence goes on from KZ308269.1 coordinate 513,783, forward strand.
AATAATGGTCTAACGAAATCGAGTCGAGTGTCAAAAGAAAGAAAAAGTATTATATATTCTTATTTTTAGTCGTTAAATATTGATATAGATTTGAAAATACGAGCATTTTGATAAAATACAAAGAAAATATGTAAAATTTTGCGGTGTTGTAAAACCCATCCCCTCGACGGCCATGGCGATTGTTGAATTCGAGCTAATGCATAATCCCGTTATAAATACATGGGGATTATAAGTTCGTATAGAGACAACGGTGATAACTAATGATACTTTATAAATAGTAGCCAATTTTCTGAGATTCCAGCATTTGCAAAGTACAATATGTAAGTCGTAGGAGATAAAATACAGCCAAGTAGGAGAATTTTTTAATCAGTCCGACTTACTAAGAAACAATTATACGTTTATTTGCCGCGACCAGTATGACGAAGAATTATTATGGTGAAAAAAGGGAAGATGTTTGGGAGACGAGCGGCATTGGTGTTTCACCAACGAGCCTTTAAAGCTATGAGTTTCTGTAAGTCCCACAAACACCATAATGTTCATAGAAATCGAGTATTAAATTTTTGGAATTCTGCTACAATTCTTTGTAATCATTTTATTATTGGCAAATTTATTCGAAATTTATCCAGGGTAAAATAAACCATCCACCAGTAATAAATATATTGTGTTTTAATGGTCTTATTACGGACACTTTCTACCTTATGTTTCTAGATATATGCGACAACAGTTAAATATTTAAATAACATAGTTTAGGAATGCTTTATGGGGGCGTTTATATTAATACAGAGGGGACGAACATTAAGTAACTCTACCCGGCTCAAGTAAGGAGGGAAACCCCTGGAAAACCCGATTATACATCGTATAAAATTTAACAATTTCATCAAAAAAATGATATTATACATTGAGTAGAAATAGAAGTAACTAAAGTAAGATACATGGTGTTTATCCACATAGTCGCATGGAATATCATGACAGGAGATCATACAATAAATCTACATACATCTTGATGGTATCCTTTTTTTTTTGAACGCTTTAACATTTTTCGGCATTGGAATGAGAACTTCTCCAGGTAAAGCATTCCATTCCCTAATACCTCTATTAATGAATGAATATTTCGCTATATCTGTTTTCTGCTCGCGTTCTTTGATTTTTAAACTATTTCATAATTTCCGCGCCCAACATAACTCGGAGTTTTAAACCTGGTACGCAGTTCAACCCAACCCTCTTCGGAATTACATGCCTTATACATTCCGGCTAATCTAGAAGTCTTCGTTCTCGATTCTGATGATTATGATATATGACCGATAAGCTTGCATCTTCTTTTCACGATATTATTCCATATTATATAGAGAACGTCATTACTAACCTTACCCACCCACGGTATTTTGCAACATTTTCTAAAAACATTTCGAAAGATTTAAGTCTTTTTTTATCTTCTAGTATTGTCCTTGTCTCGCAGCCGTATCGTGCTATGCTCGTTTTCAGGTTGATTTCCTTAATACCCCCTCCACTTGCTAATGCCACTTCCTTAATACCCCCTCCACTTACTAATGCCACTTCCTTAATACCCCCTCCACTTACTAATGCCACTTCCTTAATACCCCCTCCACTTACTAATGCCACTTCCTGGATACCCCATCCAATTTCGTTATACCCCATCCACTTTAAAACCAGTCAAGAGGAAATACAAGTTTTAAGAAATCGTCTTCTCCAGCCACTCCGTGATGCCAAATAAGTAAAGTTGGGTGTTTACCTCGCCGTAGCTCTTGCTGAAGATGAATCGCGCATTTTAATGGAAATCTCCGGTCAGAGTTATAGGAGTAGCGCGGGGATGGAAGAGCGGAGGCAAGAGTCCGCCGCGCAAATGCATTCGGAATGTGTCGAGGAAAGGAAAAGTTCTCACGCGTTCCAAATCGAAGCTCCGTTTGCGGAATCTCAGTCGCTCTCTTCCACCTCCGCCAACTGCTGAGTTATTACTTCCTTTCGCTCGTGAAATGATGCTATTTATCCCACCAATCAATTCCAAAGTTGTATGCATTAATGCCCGTCTTTTTAATGCCACTCGTGTTTCGCCCGAAATCTCTCCGCGACTGCCTTTTAGTCCAATACTTTTTTTTCTCCCAACGGACTTAAACAACGCATTTAGCCACAATTCCAACTTTTGTCTGTATTATTTCGCATTACGGACATTCTCTACGGTTTCTTCTTCATTAAGTTTTGTGGCGGATTTTATCTCATTTTTTTCCTTTTGCGATAGAAGTTGCTGCTAACTCATTATTTCTCAAAGAAAAACTTGAAAACTATACGACCGATATCAAATTAGGTGCAATCTGGGATCTTTGTAACCGAATACTATGCGTTAAGAAAAATACGGCATGAAAAAACCGTATTTCTCCGTAATTCGTTCGTCCTACATTCCTTTTATTTCTCACAATTGAGTGATGAATTGCAATACGACTTCTCTGAAAATCTTCTAAAAGAAATATAATGTCCATTTGTATTCGCACATAAAATGTTAATTCTTCAAATGGAGCCATCAGTGAGTTGAGATGATTTCTTGCGAGCGAAAATTCCTCTGTACGGAGTTACAAATGGGACGTTTTGCCGCCTCGAATTTTTGAGGAACGATAAACATCACTTATACTTGCAGAATACTCGGAATAATTTTTTCTTTTGTTTGCCTTTAAGATTTTGCTTACTCTGTAAACATAGCCTAGGAAAATTTTAATGTCTCATGATACTTATATTATGGCGTTAGTTTCAAAACGAAAGGTTCTATTCTTTAATTGGATTGGATTACATTTTCTTCTCTCTTTCTTTCTTTTTCTTGATTTTCTGTTGGAGATTCGGCTTCTTTTTGAGGCTCGCTCTTTTTCTTCCTAGCCTTATTCCCATCACTTATTATGATTCTTCGACAGCTGAGGTCATTTTGCACTTAGCCTCTCACAATAAATCATAAAAATGATGAATTAGGTTTTGGCGCTGACTTTTACGACCGGATACCATTTCTGCCACCATTCCTTATAGGGAAAATCAGATACACACAAAACTATTCCTAAAGGAGAAATATCTAACAAGCGGGGACTCGAACACAGAACCTCGGTGTTGGAGCGCTACCGCTGTTGGTTAAAGCGCTACCGCTTTTGGTATTTTCGCCAAATATAATATTTATTTTCCTATTTTCGCACTGCTATTCGAATTCAGCACCATTTTCCATCGATGGAATTGTCACTACAATGCACAATTGTCACTACAACACTACAAATTACAACTCTTTAAGAATAACAACATTTGGTCGAAACCAAATATGAGATTATTTAAACAAGTCTATTCTATTTCTTCAGGAGGAAAAGGCGGCCTTTTAGCGATTCCAATTATTCCAATATGTTTGGAAAGAGTATATGTTAACTTCATTCCAATAGGGTTTCCAATAATGAGTAATGTTTTAATCAAAAAATGTTCTCTTAAAATCCAAGATAGATAATCGGTAGTCACGAAATATTTCCGTTAATAGTGTGACGATTACATAACCATATTTCCCGATATTCTGCACATGCAAGGCGTTGCACGTGCCATTTTTACCTCTTAGCCTTCATTAAATTCCTGTGCATAACCGCATAAACCTGTAGTATTTGTGGATATTTTGAAACTTTTGATGGATCCATTTTGCAAGAATTGCAAACACTTCTCGGAATTCTTCTTCGAAATATTTTGCTCACGTTTCCTTTATTTATGTCCTTCCATCCAACTCCTCATTTCCTCGCATTGCTGGCTTTCATTTTTAATCCTTGAGAGAGGTCCCTGTGGCATTTTCTTGCCTCACTCCTCATCGGAGAGTAGCGCTCAAGGCCCTCCCCACTTGAATTATCTGACTCTGGGACAATGTTTCCCTTACTTTCGTAATATTTTCTTGGGACAAACGATAGACGTACGACTTGGATAAGAAAAACGGTCGGGTATATAACGAGACCAGCGTCGATGGTATCCTATAAACGAAGGATCAAACGAATCTTAACGAAATGATTAGGGAGACTCGTCTTCCCGTGCGAAGCAATCTCGGAGGCTTCATCGATGATAAGCACAAAGATTATCAGTCTCCGTGTTTCCATCATCGCGACTGAAGCGTGTTTCGTGTCCGCGTGTCTTTTCCCACTCTGTCCATTTCTACCACTCCCTTCTCCATAGCACGTTCTCATTTTCTTGTTCCTAATTTATATGTTCCTTCGGTAAACCCCTTCCATTGCGAAATAAGCCCGTTCTCCCTCCCAACCCCTCTCTTAGATTAGAGTGGTCTCAATCTCTCCTCCAATGAACGCCTAATCTAATCGTTCTCTTCCACTTTCTCCAATCATTCTACTCCCTTCTCTTATCTCCCCCAATTTCCATTTACTCATCCAATTTGTCTCCATTATATTTATCCTCCTTATCCCTATGCATTTTCGTTTCTCTACATCCCCGTTTGCTTTCCATCCTCTTTTGCTTTTATTCCTTCTTTCTCTCTCCCATTTTTTCTTTACCATCATTTATTTCTTCTCTTTGAACCATAACTATACTAAGTCTTCTCCAATCATTTCCTCTCTATTTCTTCTACGTTTTCCTATATTTTCCTTACTGTTTTTGTTATTTCGCTTCCTATTTTTCTTCCTCTTCTTCTGATCCTCTTACCTATCCTCCTTTCCGCTTATTTCACATTTATCTTCCCCTTCCACATACTCCTCCTTCCCAAATGCCCCCATTTCCTTGTCCCGTTATTTCTTTCATCTCCTTCCCTCTCTATCTTTTACGTTGGACCATCGTCACCTTCTATCAATGCCTTCCTCATTCCTGCACTCCCATTCATGCCACTATTTTCTTCCGACACCGACGAGCGCATTCCCTAGCGCCATCTATGGTCGCGGCGGCGCAGTGCCATTCTCCGACCGATCCATACCGCTTCTCGAACATTCGCCCCTCACCCTGCCCTCTCTTCTTTTATCTCTTTCTTTTTCCACCAGAGGATCTCCCATTCACATGTTCCTCCACCTTTCGCGCCTCCCTTTCATGATTCCTTATCCTTTCGCTTGATTTTCTCCCTTTCATTTCCCTTCTCTCGCTCGTCTCTTTCGTCAACGGTAATCCGTTGTTCTCATTCAATGACATTTCGGGAGTTTGCACGTATTCATTTGCTGAAGGGTGCAATGATCCGAGTTTCGAATACTTTTGCTTAAGTTGGGCTGCTTAAAATACTAATTAAACTTAATACACCCTTTTCAGCTTTTCCATATTATCCAGCTATCCATATTTCTGGCCGGTTTATTCAAATACGAATTTATTTCATGTATCTGACTACATTTTTTGTTACAGCATAACACGATATTCTGCGCGAGTGAGAAATATCTGGTTAACTAGATAAATCCTTGGTATTTAACGTTTTAGCGTCTGTAAAATTCAACAGTAATCAATACAGTAACATATTCCTCACCAATCACCTTTTGTGAATGTATCATATGAAACACGGGAATGTGAATTATCACAAAAATATCTCACTTTTCATTTATATTAAATTAAGATTATTATTTGTATAAGTAGAATATTCTATACATTTACAGTTTGAATGAAGTGTCACGAATAATTATTGTGAATTATTAC
>KZ308269.1:519424-554361 GCA_000376725.2 Ladona fulva
TAAATTATTACAATACTATATAAAAATTATTTTACTATATAATATATAATATTATAATCAAGAAATCTACTGGGATTGTCAACCCGGTAAGTTCGTTGGCTAATTTTGAGTTTCGGCAACAACTTCTCTTGGTATTTTCAAGGGATATTATGAGCATCCTTGAAAATAGCAGCGGAGATTTTTGCCAGAACGTCACGATCAGCCAACGGACTCAACACCGGTCGACAACCCGAGATTTCTCGAGAAACATTCACCGGGAAATAATAAAATCTTTCTAATATATATAGTCATTATATTACTGTCACGAACGACTATTATAACTCTGTACCAAATATTTAGGAAAAATAATCGAAACTTGTACAAATTCACCGAATTCTGAAGCGGCGTACGGAGCCACATTTTCTAATGGAAACCTCTTGACGCAGGTATGGATTTCGCTACAACTCACGGGTGACCCAATTGGAGCTTAAATTTCACTCAATACTCGCACAGAAGGTGGTTTGGACGGTATGAGCGAATTGCATGGTCAGAGGACATGACGTCCCTTAATGTTTTATTTGCAAGTGTGTCAGACACATGCCGTCGCTTCCATTGATCAGTTGGCCCAGTCGAAGGCAGGCCTCGCTCCGAACCATTAGGGCAGCCCGGCTTCATTTATCCTTCACTTATTCCCAAGGACTCCAATGCTATAAAGATCTGACAATAAACAATCAGAGTTTCACGGGCAACGACAGCAAAACCAAACTCTTTGAAATCCTGGCTCACGAATTTAGCGATTCGATTCTCCACGATTTGTAGGATTCCACAGCGCTATCGAACATTGCCTAGTGAACGGAATGTTAAAAAATGTACGACATTCCCCTCAATTTTAATTTCCTTAATCAAAATATTTATTTCTTTTCATAGCATTTTACAGGTACTATTATCTTCTATTATTATCATAATCATTATTTTTCTCACTCTTCCGATCCTTTACCAAATCAAACACCTTTGTATTGCCTACATTCCTTAGACTGACATGACTATGGGTACAATTGTGTTTTTTTCTTATTTCCAAAGCTGTTTTATTTCCTGTGCTAATGGAAATTTTAGTTGTTTATTTGGAAATCTTTTCTTTCTCTTCAGTTACAATTATTATTATGATTATTTCTTTAACGGAAACAAGATCCCCTAATGATATCTGTTTGAATATTTTAGACTATTGCAAACGACGAACAAAAACGTCCATGCCGTAGCCGGAAAAATGCGGTTAGCCGGAACTCGAACACACTAACTATTCTGCTTAGGTATCTTTAAATTCTACTTATAGTAAATAAACCGAAGATGAAATTGAATTTCCTTCGTATTTTTCTACTGAATCTCCATCGTGAAGGAATTAGCGAAAAGAACAAAAACAGTTTTGAAAGAAATAAGATGGGATTCATGTTCCCAATTTCTCGCGGAAATCCTGTGTATTTTTCACGTTTCCATGCTTAGCCATAATGGGTAACCACATATTTTCGTCCTCTTTAGTAATCAATCACCATACGTCAGATATTAATGATCAAGTTCAAGGAATTAGTGGTAGTTGAAGTTGCAACTCTTTACTGTATATTTAAAATAATTCTATAATTCCTTTATCAGCGAACAAAAAATTAATTTAGTATTGATTAACTGATGTAAAATAACTAAATTTTTGGTACCAGTGAGTAATGAAATCAGTATAATATATATCAGTATCATATATCCAAATTACACTTAAAAATTCATTATGATAGCTAGGAAGTTATCCGAAGTTTGATTATGAAAATAGAGAGTTTATTAAAAAGAGAGAATATCCGTAAAGGCATCAGTTATTTACGGCGTTTACTAATAATTTGGGGACTTGAATTCTTTTTCTTCGACAAAAATTCATTATAAAGAAAATCGTTCATAAGTGCCCAAAATATTAAGTTTTAGTGTCCATAATAATTAGAGAGAATATTACAGTATTTCTTCGGAACTTGCTCTTCTCTCCATCTTGTGTGCATAAGAAAAGTCATTAAACACCACGATTGTTTAAATGAAACGAGTTGTCTATCATAACGTAGCATTCAAAAGGGCGGTTCAGACTAAAGTAGAATATTTTTTAGCAGCGGAAAATGTTTTCTCCCCTCACTGGGGGATAAACTTTTGCTTGGACTTCGAAAGAAAAGTTATTTCCTCAAATATTCTTTGATCTTTAAATTGCGGCGTCCGGCCTTGGAGCTGAAACGATGCGAGCTTTTAAAACATATTCCATGTTTTCATTATACAATAAGCCATTGAGAAATGAAGAATACGGCACTTTCTTCAAAAGAGCGAAAATGAATGCTCGCAATCGATTTTCGAGATTTATCAAACTAACTAATCTTTTAGTTTCCGAAAGCCTTGGCTTCGTGTGATACTTTTGAAGGGACTTCGCATTAATGTGTCTTTTCGCCGTTGAAGCATTAAAATCTTCGAAATTAGAGTTAATTATACCAAAAATCTCTCTCCACTCCGAAGTTTCGTAATTAAGTAAACCGCCATCTCTAAATTAAATTTTCCTCCTGCGATTCAATCTCCACAATTTGAGTTTAAAGTGAGGAATAAGAATTCATGCGAAACAGAATTTAAGTATCGCTTCTATATGATTCCACTTCCATATTATGACGTGAGAATATATTTTACTAATAAATATGGAATTAGCGGAAAGAATACAAGTAGAATATTCTACGTGCAATGTAAATGTATGTGTATGTATGAATCTAGATATACATGCTTATACATACACAGTGCACTATAGCGTTAGCGTTACATGATAATAATAAATTTATTTATCCAACGACATACATAAGTATACAAAGGACACGTCAAAAAACGTAATTTTACAAGTTTAACAAGTATTATATTATCACATTTGAAGCATAACTATTTATTATCATAAATTGTCTTTTCTCATAAAAAAAATCTTTACAAGCAACTATTCTTCCTGCAATTTCCACAGTTATCTGTGATTATCTTCTGATCATATAGCAAATTTTAAGATTTCACACGAATACCCGTCTTTATACAATTTTTTAGAAAGAAAAGGAAACTGTATCAAGGCATTTAGCGAAGGAAATCAGCTTTGAAGGAAAGAAAACATGATTCCTCGTACATGGTAAAAGATAACGCTCAAGAGAAGTTACCAGTTTCATCCGTGTACTTTACTTCCTTAGGTAAATGCAGTTGTAGGATGGCGGTATTTGGGAATTTACAGCACAGAGTGTTGATGTAATCAACTGGACAACGGCCGCTTTGCCGTGTGGGCGATTTTCTAGATACGAGTGAAATTGTATAAAAAAATCCCAAATTACCATGTAGTGTTTACGTTTAAATTGCCATAGTGTTGACGATCTTCAGTGTATTTTGGTGTTTCAAGTTACCATTAATCTAACTTAAAATTGGAATAGGAATTCCTCTGGGTCTTCAATATCTTTCCGCACGCACCCGATTGACATCTTCATTTTGTTTCAATTGCTCCTTCGACGTCTCCTCCCTTTCCCTCGAACACACACCAGTCTCCAGACGTCACATTCCTTCCTTTTAATTTTGTTCCCTTTAGCAAACTATTAGTCATCCTAAACTAAATCCTGCGTCCGATTTTTATCCGTAGCTTTCCACAATCTTGTTCCCTTTCCTTTTGAAGACAGCTTTCTCCGCTTTCCTCGATTTGACCCTTCGCTCGTCCAATACTAATCCCTGAATATCCCTTCTCTAAGCCTCTCGCTTTCATCCTTCTCCAATTACATTTGACCCCAACTTCTACAGTTTTTCATTTATTTAACTCTGAAAAGATATGCGTATTTCCGTTTTTCCTTTCGTTATCTCAGTTAATTTTCCTCAATTCTATCTGACATATTTAATTAATATTAACTAAAGCTGTAATACTCAAATTCGTTCATTTTTGAAGAAGTGCTTGATAAATAGTTTTATGCTTTTTCTTATCGATTTATCATTCAAAAATACTTTCTGGAAGATAAATCTTTCTGAAGTTGAATTATTCTAAATTTTCAGTGCTTCGATTGAGCTTAGCTTTGAATTTTACATTGAGTTTTTACTTTCCGGTTACTGACTTCTATTTGATGTATTTTTACGGTAAGAAATGTTTTCTGCTCTTTGCAGATTTATAATTCAGGGGCATTTCACATTCCAGCTCTTTATCACCAAACCTAACCAAAGTTCTGAATTTCAGACTTAACCTCAAATTTGAGGGACATTATGCTATCTTTCGGTACTTTTATTCAGCTTATCTAGTCAGCGAAATTTCTATAATAGATATTCCGTTAATTTTTCTCTTACCAATCGTTACATAATAAAAATAAGATTTTTTCAACCATTAGGAAAACCTCTTTCTCGCAACTGGACTCTCAAATGATAAACGAAACATTCCGTTGCCAGAGTAACTGATTAAAATTAATATCTTATAGATATATATTTAAAATATTTTAGAGTTATAAATGAATATCTCTAATAATATGGTTTCCGCTTTACCTATACCTCATTTGAAAATAATCCCATTTTCCCTAATTTCCAACGAATGTTGTGAATTAATTAAAAAAAACCACGGAAATTCGTAATGCCAATCAATTTCGGTGTAAAAATCATTTTTGATTCCATACCGTACCGGGTTCCGTGGAATGAGCATTGGTGTTGTGTTCAGTGCAACATGAATAATGGATCCTTAATATCTCTAGATGGCGGTAATTGTTCCGCACTGATGCTGTAAACCCATTTCAGGTAAGAATATAACAACAGAGAAAGTTTAATTGAAAATTTGAGCCACCAAAAAAATCGACCATATAAACTGACGATTTACTAGATTAGTCGAAACTAAATGTATATAATAAGAAGAATTACAACTAAAATAATTTGACATATTTGAGGATGTTTCTTCGAAGGATTGCCCTTCTTACAAGTTTTAATATGAGAGTAAATAATGAAGGAAAGGAAAGAGACTTGCTTTATAACTGGATAAGAAAGGAAAAGTACGGAAGATGCTTAATTTCCTTTTTCATATTTTGTTGCTATTTTTATAGACTTTTTGATACTTCGTTATTATTTTTAATTTTTCTCGCGGAGCATTTTCTGTATTTTTAAATACAAAAAAAAAATCACGCAATTCAAAGCATTTCCTCCAAATGTAAGCCCTAGATTTGGTTTTTATGTGCTCCATGATTTTAGATGTTCCAGTTGGCTTCCAGTTAGTCAAGTGGGCAACGCGTCCTACTTCGGCGATAGCGGTCCCCGGTTTGATTCCCGGTGGAAGGTTACGTGCGAAATGACCTCATCTCTCGAAATACCTTTAAAAATACTATTATTTCTGGATATTAAAGTGATTGGCGGAGGACTGCCATCAGTTTACATGACGTATTTTTCATAATATATGCGTTTTTAATAGTCCGTTTCCTTTCCGGTAATTTACATAACTTTCTTTCCATGTTAATGTTACGTTTGCAGATTTGTCTCTGCCTTAGTCTCCTCCATATTGCGATTTCCGTGCCTCCTATATTTCCAAGCCCCAACCTCTCTCCCATAATCCCATGTACCACTCGGCAGCTATGCCTTTCCCCATTTCCCTAACACAATCATAGAGCGATGATTGTATTATCTGTGGGCCCAAATCCTTCATGCATTACACATCTCTCCCTCCTTCCGTCTTTCGCCGATTTTTGGAAAATTACGTCTGTTTTCCCTTCCCATCATTTGTGTTAAGGGAAAATAAACGTAATACTCTTATTCCTCTCTTTCTTCCGCTTCCGTCCTTTTATCGGATTCTCCTCATTTCCGTTCGCCGAATAAAAAGACCGGTCTTAAGCGATTAACTCACCCTCCGTCTCCTCCACTTCCTGACAGGTGTTGACGCCAATTTTCAACGCCTTCTTGTGGTCGACGGAAGAATTAAAACTAAGACGAATTTCTATATAAGTGACAAGTCTTCCGCAAATAATTGGCTTCAATCAACTGCATGCCGCATTAAGACGCTTCCAATTAGTGTATTTAATTTATTTCACTATCTACGAAAAATAGGAAAAAATATGCTAATATATGCTTAACTTTATGTTTTCGAAGGCAATTGTTAAAAGTATTGGGCCTCTGGATAGCCATATGGTTAAAGCATCCGACTTTGGTGAAAGCGGTTCCGGGTTCGATTCTTGATGGGGACTCACGGGCGAAATGGCCTTAGCTGTCGAAACACTTTTAACAATAATTACAATCACTATTAAAAGAATTCACCTTGAACCTGAAACCATCTATGTAATATCAGTACCAAAAGATCGATAGAAGAGAATTTAATAATGAAATAAATTATGTTTTATACATTAAGGAAATAATCACTTTGAGTTAATTTCTTCTGCAAAAAGGCAGATTAAAACTGTCAAGTCAAGGACACCTTCAACAGGGCTGCAGAACATACTGCCCGCGGTGAGTTTTGGAAACCATGCCAATTCACAAATATTAGTGATTATTTAAAAGTTTAGAATGAAAGTGATCAGAAAGAAAAAAAAGGTTATGGAAGCGACGTTTTAAGTCATCAAACTCATTTAATTACAAATCATAACAATTTTTTTAACAAAAAATGTTATGTATCGCATAAATTGCTCATTCGTATTTTCATGTTTAAATATATATCCCTTCAATTGAATTCGCTTCCGTGTTCTTCAAAAATTACAAAAATAACTTTCATTATACCAAATTTCTTCATCTGCGATCCGCGATCATTTTTGTTAGTATCCATAAGGCTATTCATTCCTGCAAGTTGTTAAGGCCTCACCTCGAGATTATTAGCTGTAGTATTGTGAAAAGTGCTTCGACAAATTAGGCCATTTCGCACGTAGCCTCCCACCGGGGATCGAACCCAAGGCCGCTTTCACCGAAGTCGAACGCGTTGCCCACCTGATTATCCCGGAGTCCATTCTTGAGAATATTCCTTACACTTAAAATAAAGAAATGTTATCGTTTCTACCTGTTTTGTGACGCGATTTTATCATTGGAGTGTATGAATGATAACAAAATTAAGGTACACGAACGATGGAAGCGAATTTACTCTTAAGAAATACGTTACATTTCATGATTCCATAATCTCTAATACAACTATAACAGGGCTTGATTCATAACCTTCTTTTTTATCGCTCATTCTTTAAAATTTGATTTTACGACCTTTTGTTAGAGAACCTAACACCCGCTGCGATTTAAAATAAAGAAAACTTCGTAGAAAAATATCTAATTTCTGCTTCATATAAAACATCCCGCCATTTTTATTGATGTTGAAGAGTGACAATTTCGTGGCCCATTTTTGCTTTACTTGGTCCTCAAAATAAGTGTATTAGTGAAAGGAATGAGGCGGGACCTAAAACGTTTCTTAGAATTTCATTTGAGATCATTTAAGTGAGCGCGATATTGCAGTTGCGTAGTTGATAAGGACATTTCCAGTAAATTGAATAGAACTTTAACTAACGCTTGAGAAATTAAAGGAGAAGCATCCCTGACGTGAAGGCGCAGTAATTAACAAAGTCACTAAGGCAAAGGTTGGTGTGTGAAGTACTTCTTGATGAAGTATAGGGACCACAGCTGTAGCGAACATAGCCGGATTAAGATGAAGACTATTTACAGTCGACATTTTATTGAACTGGAGCAATATCATCCGCATTAGAGTGAGGAAAGTCGACTTTTTAGAATATTATGACAATACATATCTGCTTTGCATGACACGCAAATTTAAGCATTTAATCTTTCACACAAGGAAAATGGTGAAGGAGGGCTCCCGGATAGCCCAATGGGCAACGCGTTCCACTTCGGTGAAAGAGGCCCCGGGTTCGATTCCCGGTGGGGGCCAACGTACGAAGTGACCTTAGTTGTCGAAGCACTTGAAATAGTACTACTACTACTACAAAAGGGTAAAAGTAACTTTGCACATGAAGGGGTGCACCTAGGAAAAATCGCAAGGAAAAATGGACATGAAAGCGGGAGACTCCTGGTTCGAGTCCCGGTACCGTCTGACTTTTTTCACATCCGGTTTTTCTTGGGACTCTTTGGTATTTAGTATTTAATAACTTATATTTTCCTCCTTTCGATCATTACTTGAAATCACAATTTCTCAAAGAATTCCATGACAGCATTCGTCAGAATCACCGTTAGAGTTCCTTTTGAGAAGTGAAGATAACTTCAATATTAATTGAAGTTATGTCAGTTAAGTCAGTGTACTGCCGATCTAAAATAAAATTGTAGACGGAAACTTCAATGTTAACACGTGGAGAAAGGCCATAAACGATAACATTTTGAAGATACACAACTGCAGATATATGTAATTAAATTTCACTTAGGACCCCGAAAGTACGACTTCAGCTACGGAAAAATCTCAGAAGGGAAAACTTAATATCGAAAATTCACTGCCTAGGTTAAATAGGGGTTCTCCTTGAAATATGTATCTACTTACTCGTTTAAAAACCTAGGAAGATTCACCTCCTCAGTTCTTATTACCTTATATAAGAATATTGTATCTTATTATCAGAAATTTACCATTAGTGAACTAATTTTGTATTTGGGAGCTTATAAAACGGGCTCCATCAGGTCTCAAAATATTTTGAATTGGAAATGTCTCTCTTATAATTCAGTTTATATTCGGAATTGTTAACGAAAACATCGAGAGGTGGCTTAAAATTAGTGAGTGACGAGGGAATTCACAGCAAGGAGATGACTTTTATTTAGATTCCGCCGTTAAAATCGTCAAACCCTCAGCGAATATGGCACTAACAGAGTTTACGGATCGGCCCCAGTGGGAAGTGCATTCCTCACCTCTTTAAAGAAGCGTCACTTCTCCTTTTCAGCTCCACTCATAAAAAGAGTTTCTGGAATCCACTTCTATCCGTTTGGTCCAAATCTCCACTTCGCCTCTCTTACGTAGTAAGACATTCGTGTTATATACACTGTGGATTATCCACGATTAAAAATTTTATACAATCAAGTGACTATAAATCTCACGCACAAAGTAACTATTATAGCTGAAAAAAGACTTTAAAATTTTTCTCTTAATTTGATAACACTGTAATGTTATGAAGAAAGATATTTCATGATTTAATTCCCTTTCTGTCATATTCTGAAAACTGGCTAATGAAAAACATCTTGATTCAACCAAACCAGTAAAGTTCCAAAAAATCGCATGGGCATTCCTTATGATCTGTCATTTTCGTTCTGAGTTTGCATTATTCCCAAACGCATGAACATTCAGCTTTACTCAGTAAACATGTCCTTGGCTGTCTGCCCTTCGTTAATTCCATTGCCGCTACCCTTTGCCTCATTACCAAGCCTGCGTTTTATGATCCAGCTTTCCCTAATACAATTTCCCTTTCGTTATTAAGACTTATTATCCTGGACAGACAGGTGGCCGCTAATTTATTTTGTTTACATGCTGGTGTGCATGGAAGCTCGATCACGTGATACATTGCACTGTCACTTCATTTCTCAGCATAATTTATTTCACTATTTGCTCTCGTTTCTTATCTAGTCTCTTGTACTTCTAAGAAATGGAAACTATTTAGTTTTTAAGTTCATCTTTGAAGTGTTCATCCGCTAAGAAGGCTTAAATCTTTACCCCTCAACCATTATCGATCAAAGATACTGAAGTAATGAGGCTTACTAGGCAAGATGAGGAGTGAGGTAGCTATGATTTGCTTTCCTCATGCAGGCATAACGCCATAGATGGAAGAGTCCATAATGACACTTTTCGTAACATTCCATTAATGGCATTATTCAGCATCACTCATACCTCAGTAGCTTCCATATTGTCTAAGCCAATCGCAATACTTACAAGGAGAGGCTTTCAATATTACACTGTTACTCGCTATATTTACTTTTAAGAAAATTAACGGCAATTTTGATAACGCAAAAGCAATTTGCCTTGACAAAAGTCAGAACCTCTCCTTGTAAGATGAAAGTAAAAATTTTCTTTGTATTTCTGTTGTTTCTGTATCAAAAGCAAGTTAAATCTAACCAACTCTCTAAAATATGGCAGCTGGTTATAATTGTTAGGTAAGGCACAAATTTACATCATGGATATCAATTATCTGTCAATTTCTTCATCTGTCTCATTTCATAGTTTATATCACTATCGTCGTCAGCGTAAAAGTCTGCCAGTTTAAAATATTACGCATGCGGATTTGAAACACAGGTGAAATATTTATCACACTTCACAGCTTTTTAGTATCCAGTCAAACCTCGGATTGCGAACATAATTCGTTCCGAAGCACTCTTATATGAAAGCGATTTCCCCATACGAAATAATGGAAACTTTGATGATCATGACTCATTCCTAAACCTAATTGCACGTTACTCACAGACGTAGGTTTCGCTGTACAGTGAGATCTCGGCTAACGAAGATAAGTCGTTCCAGAATCACCTTCATAATATTATCAAGCGTCTCACTTATTTCGGACACAAATAACCCATTCGGGTGTCTCCTATGTAACGTGGTCAGCTCATTTCTTTGCCACATACACGGACAGAAACGAATATGGCCCGGCCATTCTTGTTGTCTGCTTTATGTTAGCGCCTGCATCCAATTAAACATTCGTTAGCCGAGTCAGAAAACCTTCGTTGGCTAAAAATTCGTTAACAGGGTCACTTGTTAGCAGAGGTATTAGTGTAATTCAATTCCGACCCGTCTTCTTCTTTCGTCGACGAAATTATAAAAGAGAGATCAACCGTCGTCGTTAACCACCTCCTCCTTCCGCTTGTGTGTTGTCTGAGATGTCCCTCCACATTTCCACCGCTGATTATCATCGCTGCACATATACGCTCTCCTATGACAGCGCAACTCTCTTCACTATCGCACCTCCGCAGAGTTAAATTTGAATAGTTCTGGCGTTTTATTCCATGCGAGTTTCCAGGGGATCTTCTTAAGAGCCCTTCGCAGAAGCCTCTTAACGACGACTGCGACCACACCCCTTAGCTTTCGGCTATTGCCCCGAGTCAAGCGATTTCGACTTTTTATCGCGGGACGCGTTAGACTTAAGAACAGCCTTATGCTCGGCAACGACGGGCCAAGAGGAAGAACGTCCCCGAGGAGGGAATAGCCCTGAGGGTTTTATGAATTCATTTGCCGTTTCGTATACAGGACCCTGTCTCTCATATCTTCCTCCCCCGAGGCAACGCGAAGGATCTCGATATTTTGGAGGAAACGGCCGGAAATTTACATTTGCATTTGTAAACTTCATTGCACTAAGCTGAATGCATACGCATCTTGTCCATACGAGAATGTGGGTGAGCATATGTTGCCTTACTTTCCGTGTGGATCCGTATGTATGTATTTTCTAACCACTCGAAACTCAGCTTTAAAGCTGATATGCTCTCGTGTATCATTTTATTCATTCTATGAATACATTTTGTATTCCCCCTAGATTCTTTTTAGGTATATAAGCACGCTGGTAATTTTATTTTTGCCTTTTCCCTAACGTAAGAGCTTTTGCATATTGCGGGATTGTGTTAAATTTTGTAGAATTATATCGCGATAAAATTTTAGAGTTCCTTCCTGCAATACTTTATTACTACTATTGTACATTCCTTTATTCTTTTCTTTCTTTGCATTGCTAGGACATTCAGGGGTACGGGTGTGAATACCAAAAATTCCCAGAGAAATGTATTACATTCCAAATTTTAAAAGTTTCTGACAATGTGGCGTGTTGAAATGATAACAGCCTTTTGGATATTAATGAATATGTTACTGTTTAAACTTAAAGTATCTTGACTATTAAAGGATTCCTTTGGGATGATACCGGTGTTGATGACACTACGAGTACTGTTTCAACATCTTTCATACTCCTGCTCCTGAAAATCTTGTTTGCCAGGTCTTGATATTTGCTTTTCTTTCCATATATTGTTCTTTCAGTGTTATCAGTTAAACTGGTTTTTATTAATATACTTTTATAGCCATGTTAGACCAAAATGGATTCTCTTACACCTAATTTTGGAGATATTACACGATAATAATATTGCGTAAATAAACAAAAACAATTGACTACAGTTAAATTACATCTAGATGAATAAATTAAAAATCCAAACCGGCAAACATAGCTACTTGAAGTACATTTAACAAATGTTCAATTCCTCTATTACCTAAACATACTAGCGCTAGCAAGTAAACACGTCTGTGTAATTCTGTTTAGAAAAAGTCCTGGTCGTTACCTGATTTTATTTTGAGCTTCTTTGAAACGCACGAAAAGTTAGCCGTCCGCTAAAATCACGGTCCTAAAATAAATGCTTCACACATACGTACTATTTCTCCGTTGATTAACTGCGTCTTCTTTTCCCCGAAGCCTCGCATTTTATAGCTCCTCTCTTCCTACACTCTTTTAGCACCTACACTTTCCTCTCCTCTTTTACTCTCTTTTATTTAAGCCACTCTCGGGTCTTTTTTATTTTCCCGCTGCAATTCTCTCCTTCCTTTTCGCTCCTCCATTTACTTATCTCGTTGTGTCCGCGACTTTATTTGCTTCGTGATCCACCGCCTATGTGTTTATTACTCTCTCATCTTTTCTCTTCCCACGTTTTCATTATTATGTCATTCGAACTGAGTGGCATGTTTAAAAAGGGAAATCATTTTATCACAATTATTAAACTAAGCTTAGGAAAATTTTCCATGAAATAAAGTATTTTATGGTATTTATTTAATGAATAATAAGGAAATTGAGTGAAAATTGACTGGAACGTGTTTATCTGAACAGAAATTTTAGCTGGTAATAAATTTTCAATGTTTAGGATGAGCTTAAGATCCTCCCTTCCATGTTGGCTGAGAAATGACCGCAGCACTAAACACGCCTTGTATTACAATACTCAACAACGTACTTTTCCTGTTCTCGGAAACGTAGTGCTTCCGCGATTATTTTCATTTTCTTCTTATTAGACAAAAAGTCTTCGAACCGAAGAAAAATACACTAAAATTAGGTTAATCAAATTACCGAGGAAAAACGCCTCGCTCACATGCATGGTTTTAAATGAAAAAATGAAAGAGAAATATCTGTCGTATCCGGGACTCGAACCAGGGCCTTCCTCTTTCTGGGCGGTAGCTCTAACCAACTAATCAACCACGACGGAACTACTTGTCTCACAATTCCTTACACTATGATGGTCTAAGAAACTGAAGGATATATTGTCGTTGTAGATTAGTTGGTTAGAGCAACCGCACAGATTTAAAATCTTCATCTAGTTTAATCGAGTCATTCATTTAGTAAAATAACAAACGAAAGATAAAAAAATCAGGAAAAGAGTGGAAAAAAGCTTAGCACGATAAGGTGTGCGCCGAGGAATACTCCAAAGGGGAAACGGAAATGAAAAAAAGTCTTACAGGGCCGGGAATCGAACCAGAATCTTCCACTTTCCTCACTCAGTCTCCCAAACGCCGTATCTAATTGTTCTGGTGCAATACGTCGATTGGCTAGACCGAATAGCGGATGATCCGGGTTCAAGTCCCGGACTTGCCAGACATTTTTGATGTCCATTTCTCCTTCGGAATATAAAACATTAGATTTGGTTCCCGAGAAGTATTTCACCTTGTCCTTTAAAACAAGCTGTATGGTTTTCATACATTTTAAACTTTATAAAATGGAAAACAAACGCAGTATATAAGAAGGGGAGATTCCTAAGTGAGCCGTATATTCGCTAAGAGGCTGAGAAGAAGGTTGGCCACATTAAAACTTTGGGTTCCTTTGAGGACTAATTTGGGAACGCACCTTCCAATAAACAGCCTCTTTTCCCTTCGATCGACGTCTTATTACCAACGCAGAGCTCTTAACCTCTCACCTAAAAATCGCCTCCTTCAGAGAGATGAGCTTCGACCCCTTTCGGCTCCCTCTGTATCTGTGTACTCAAGAATAACGTCCACTTTGAGCGAAAGACGTTATCCCGACTTTGTCACTTCCGCAATCGCATAAAATTAATGGCTCGCGATGTTGGAGAAATATTTGCTTTTATATGAAGAATAAAAGGATTTCATTAGTTCTCGTCGCTGATAATCCCGAGGGGCGTAAACAAAAATATCCTCCCAAACATTCCATTTTATGTGAATCAGTCCTTAATTATTTCCACCAAACTTCTGACCTTAATGGTACCCAAACTCTTTATGTGAGTGCAACTTTATGGCGCAATATCTTGGTAATTATTCGCGCCCAAGAGGAAGAACTTCTTTAATAAATCGCAATTGGTCTACTATTCATACGGCGACACCTTCAGTTCTCGTCAGTCATCATTACTGTCGTTTATGTGAGTGTGTTTTCATAGTTTGTGACTTATAATTGGAAATTTCGTTGCATTACATGGAACTATGAAAAATCCTTCTAAAAATAATTCCCTAAGTTTAGTCTGAATAGAAGTTGGTCCAGTAAGTATTGCTGTTAATGATATCCTTCCTATGGTGGTATAATTCTCAATTATAAATGTTTAGTATTATAATATATGGACTAATTAAAAGTAGCTATTAATTCTAATTTAGTAATCAAAATAAATAGCTTTTCAATTTGCATATTCATAGAAGTTTTTATAAATATTTCTTATCCTATACGACGGAGTCAAACGATTTTTAAGCAGTAACTGTGGACTCCATCTAAATCAATAACATTGCTACAGGGAAATTTTAATATTAATGTAAGTTTTCAACTATATGCACGTGTTGGAGCCTTCAAGACTATTTTGATATTTGATTGTATTGTGTTCTTGTATGCATTATGGAAGATGTAGATGTATTTTGTAAGAAGTGTAGAAAATTTATATTAATTTTGTTGATTGTCTTAATTTAGGTGTAAGCTCGTTTTTAAAATTGTATATTTTGTATATAAGTTGCCACCGGACTTCCGTCCACTTGTAACTTTTTTATTGTATAATAATAATAATAATAATTGTTAATTAATTGATTGATTTTCCTATTAAACTTTGGCTTTCTACAAACTGCCAGCGATTAGGAAATCTTTAATCCAAATTCACAGCGTTATAAACGCAGCTGACACCTAAGTTTCTTTATTTCCTTTTATTATGTAATTTTCTATCTGATTTAGCACCTCGCAATCAAATGGAATAATTTTTTGTAATTTTATAGTACTGAGCAACATCATCGAACGTGTTATTTTATTTCACGACGCAATAGATAAATAGATATGTGTAAATAAGTCTTAAGGTTATAAAACGTTCTTGAAATTACATTAGACATCAAAATCTAAAGATGCGAATGGAAAGTTTCTTATGGAATAGGGAATAAGTTTATGGAATAGGGATTAAAGTTTTCATATAAAATATACCTCCACAGTTCAAGTTAACATAAAAATAATTTGTAAATAAAACATATTTTACGCAGAACATAAGAAAGAGATGACATCAAATGGACCCGCAATATATTCTCTGCAAGAAAAGAATGCGGTTGGTGGCATTTTATTCTTATTGTCAAAGTGATATCCCAAAGAAAAGAGGACAAATTATTCTCGGAAATAAAAAAGAAAGATATTCCCGACCGAAAGAGCGATATAAAAATGAAAATAGAGGGAAAGGAAGAATTTTCCAGGACACCTTTGATGTTAGCAATATAGACCATCGAAATTCAAAAGAATCATAGAGAAATCCGGCGGAAAATATCTGCCAAAGCTGTGATCAAGGTTGGAAGAATGAAAATCACGTCCTTAAGCATAATGGAGGAATATCCGCGGAAAATGTCGCAATCGAAATATTCACGAAAATCGAAATATCGAGTGCACCAGAACTCAAAAACTCATCACAGCGTGGCGACTGCTTAGCTCTCCTTTGAGGACATCGACTCGGGAATATAAATACGTCATTATCGCTCT
This sequence comes from Ladona fulva, assembly GCA_000376725.2. Classification (NCBI taxonomy): domain Eukaryota; kingdom Metazoa; phylum Arthropoda; class Insecta; order Odonata; family Libellulidae; genus Ladona; species Ladona fulva. The sequence continues at coordinate 535,267 of KZ308269.1, forward strand.
CTCTTTCTTTCCCTTAGTATCACCTTTCTTAGGCTTAAAAACATTGAAGTGAAAAGGAATAAATCCGGTTCAAAATTTGTTATTATCGAAGAAAGAAATTAGAGAATTGAGTTGCCATCGTACACATCTTTAGAATATTAGTTAATTTCATCTCTCGCGATCACTCCCATCTTCACTACTTCCATAGCAAAAATTCAATATTTAGCAGCCGCTTCGCAATTACTTAAATGTGTATTTCAAATGATTCTTTTTAATTAGTCATTGTTTCAATGACTCTTTTACGTGGGCAAATAGTAAACGGCGCCGAAGTTCCAATTTCGCTAGACAAATAAAACTCTTTTCTTGTCGTCCTTTATCTGAGTCCCCCTCTGTCTCCTCATTTCCCACGGGTCCTTCTCATTTCTCCTCGAGCCACTTTCATTTGCATCCGCTTTATCGTTCCTCTTTTCACTGAGATTCGTGACTCTTCCTCGGCTCGCCGAATTTATGAGATGCAGCGGAGTCTTGAGTACATCCGTGACTCCGCGTGCCCATTTTATATCACGTTGAGGGAGGCTCTCTTCGGGATATGGATGTCAGAGCATTAATTTACAACAACTTCCGCGTTGGTAAGTGTAATTTCATTTGGACTTGTACCATTGACAGCATTGTCTGGTCCTATACCCAAAATACCGACAATTCTCAGCGATTATTGGCGCAATTGTTTCTCCCACGAATGGTTTTAGAAATTGTACATTCGTTGGCGCGACTAAAATGCTTCGCCGAAGCTTTCGTTTCGATTAGAAGAGATGGGTCAGGGCCAGCCAACTAGGCGATCGCCTAGGGCAAACCTATAGCACAAGTTCCCAGTGTGGAATGCGATAGAATTGTTGTGGTACGCAGGACTCTGACGGTACTTCCATTATTATATATTCTTCATTTAAAGTATGAAGCTCGAGAGATAGTAAAAGTGAATTCTGTTTATTAGTAATGATGTTAATGTATTTTTTACGCATATAACCATCTCTTAATCCCACCTTTACCACAATAAAAAGGATAGTATTGTTAAAATTACTTCGACAGCTTAGGTCATAATTTTCAATTGAAGAGTATGAAACCGATTTCATAGACGTATTGATGTTTCAAGAAATTGTGAAAGAAGAACGTTTGCACGGAAAGATCGCGTACGTGTGTGCCTGGACTACGTAGGAAGCCTTCCCTGCCATAATTTAGCCCAGGATCGACCTCGGAAATTCATTTTTCACATTTTTGGCCTTATTAGTTTATTATGACTAAAATGGTATGATTTATTCACTCATGAAAAATTTCTCCTCTTATTTAGTTATTCATTTCTCTAATGGAAATAGAAATACCCCAATTTTCTATCCATTCCATTCACATCAAGTTTATTAATTATTTACGACAAAGACAACCGTTTCTTATCCGGAAAAATCCGATTAGTCGGGACTCGAACCCTGTACCTTGGGATCCGAGTGCTAGAAAGGTAATCACCTCGCCACCTCAACTCTTACTATCATTCAAAGAGATTTGTGTAATCAACTCTTCAAAATCCTCTCCTGTTTACTAAACATGTATATAGGACGCTCACATAAGTTGCGCGACAAAATGCTTGAATCTCATCCAGCCCACGCACTGCAAAATGAATATCTCGATTGGGAAAACTGGAACACCATTTTGAAACCGATGTCTTCCGTTTTTTAACACAGGGTTACCCGCGATGTCTTATTTGTTTCCGCTGCTCTTTTGTTAAAGTGGTCTCCGCCATTGCAGTTGATTCTGCTCGCCTCGAGGGCACAAAGAAAACTGTCGCGAAATTTCCCTCCTTTCGTATCATTATCCTTGTTTCGAATTCCTTTTTTATGGCGTCCTTAGCAGCGCTTTTTCATTTCGCCCGCCGAGACGCGTAACTATGGGCCATCGTTTAATCAACAAACGCTCTTTCCATCGGATCCCTACCAATCAACCGCCGCTCCGAGCGCCGCTATTCTATTTACGGACTTTTTAATATCAAAAGTGTTGTGATCAGCTGTCACGATCACTTCATTACGCCCAAAGCTGCTTCGCATTCATTCGTCTTACTGAAATAAAACGATAAACTAAATGCTTTGCCTTATGGCCGGGACCCTTCATTTTTTTTCCTTTTAATCATCCCATCTTCCACGTTGATCAATATTTCGCCAGATGAGAATATTAATTTTAAAATGCAATTTTGTGTGGAAAGTTAATTTCGCCTCGAACGAGTCGATTGCGTTTCGCATAATTAAGGAATTTGACGCCGATTAATCTTGCCTTAGAAAATATGCAATTCGAACAAGATTAAAGTCATTTATATTTAATACGTGAGGATAAACAGATGTGAAACATAGCGACGACTAAGACTCGAACCCAGGTCTCTAATTCTCCGGGCTGGTATTTTAATTTTATTTATTTACTATGCAATTTCGCAGCAGGTATACGCTGAGTCAGGTGGCGACGTTATTTTGCTCTACATTCAACCACTCAAACAGTATCAAAAAGTTCTATTGACATAAATACAAAACAATTGAACATAAGTAACCCAGTCTTCTGTGTTCGATATTTTCAAACTTCACTTCTCAACTATTAATTTAAACATTTATAACTTACATGCCAGACTACAGCCAATAGAAATGGTATGTATATTTACAAATAATTCTAGTATTTCCCCAAAATCCTTGCCTATACTAATATGGAATACAATATATAAAAAACCCCGTCGACCACAATAACATCACCAACACAATTATGTACGTCATTACTGCAATATTACATGTACATTGTATATGTATATATAATATTGCAATAACGTAATGTAACTTGTTGAGTAATATACTGCGATAACGTAATGTAACTTGTTATGTATACAATGAAATATAATATATATGCATATATTATTATACATTTCATTATTATAAAATGTCTTACACCTACGTCTAAATTCCTACTTGTTTTCGGTTAGGGTTTGAAGGCCTCTTCATGTAACATGTTCTATATGCAGCCACCACGCATTTATTCCTTTATACAAATTGTCTGGCTCATCGAAACTGTCTTTCCCACAATTTTAGTTCCTCTCAATGGCGGTTTAAACATTTCTTCTTTTATTTTTATCGGAAATGGATAAACTGTATCTTACTTGAAGCAGAAATCGGATTTTATTTTTTTGGAGCTCACTTTTTCAAACCCCTTTGTTCTGAAACCTCTGTAGACTTAAAATTGAACACGAAATGCTCTAAAGTAAGAAATAGTTATAGACTAAAGGTTGATTATGAAAGAGTATCTACAAGAAAAATTCCGAGTGACAACTGGATACTTCATTATCGTTAAGCGGTAATTACTGCTTAGATTTACAGATCTATGATTTTTTCGAATGCCGATCTCATGCGATGGATATTTGACATAAGTGCTTGAAAAAGATGAAATTAAAAGGAAATGATCAGATCTAGGACAAATAGTACCTCATCGAATTTTTCTAATGTAATATTTAAGATAATATTTCAATATATCCATAGACCGTTGGCTTTAAGGTAGTGCACTTTTATGTTCTTTTGTACGTTTTCTTATTTCCTTTTCGAGTACCACTGTAAATTAGCGTAATTTAAGTGAAAAACGTATTGACTGAAACCTATAAAGCATCTCCGTATAATTATTTAATCAAACCATTTTCATTTAATCAAATGTATTTATGGTCAAAGGATACCATGAAATTTTTTTTTCAAAATTGTATGAATTGTGACCAATTTAATCCCTTTTTATAGACCTACTGATTGGCGAAATTTTATTGCCAATAAATGATGGAGAAAATGTTTAATCGAACAGTGATACAATATTTCGTAATTGCAAGCAAGTATTTGAAAATCCTCTAAATTAACGTCGCGAGATAACAATCCATTTTTACACTTTTCGTTTGCTTGACCACTGTACAGCCTTTTGTGGCACGCGGTGATCATTCTTTGGCATACATTATGAGGTATAAAATATGATATGAATATAAAATATCTCAGAAAATAAATTCAACGTAACCTTTTAATGTCGGGTGATAAGCAAAACACATAATATATTTGATGATCCCTAAAAATGGCATAAATCGATCCGTATTTGTGTACAAAGTTTAATTGTGAAATAGGCCTATACTCCTCTTTGGAATAGTTCGCTGTTCATTCCCTTTCCTTTTTCCCTCGAAACTTATTTCGTTTCAAATGGAATTCTCGACTTTCTTGCAGTGGAGGTTTTTACTTCGCCCCTCGGATCCGCTGGAATACTCGTTCCCGTTGATAATTAATCCCGACCTCTTTAAAGTTTCTTAAACAGAAGTGCGAGTTAAGATTCTCTGAAATCAGTCACTCGTAAAAGTCTCTGTCGCTGCTGTCGTCAACTTTTTCGGTTTACATGCAGCTCATGTAAAATACTTCCAAAGTTGCGAATCAATATAGTTGACCAATATTCAATGACTTCTTCTCGATGGACTTGTATTTAAAGCAATAGTTAGACGCGGGATACACAACGCGAAAAGATCTGTTAATAAAGAAGTCAGCACCACTAGAAGTGTCGCAGCATTCTCCTGAGGGTAAATATATGATCGGCGGTGATGCATTGTAAGTTTTTAAGCATGAAAATATTCATCTTTTGATTGACGATCGTTAAATTTTACAAATTCAGACGAAATTGTTTTATATTGTAAAATGGTTCGTATAGGAATTAATGATTACAAGGGTAAATTTTAAGTCTCCAAAATTCATCGGAAAATAAAAGGAAAAACGTTTCCTTATATGAGTTCTTCACATTTCATAAGCCATTTAATAACTTACTGATTATTTTCTGTCTTTTGTCATTCCTTATTTATTCCTTATTTCCTTAAGGGAAAGAAGCCGTTACTTTTGGATAATGAATAAGTGAATAGAGTAGAGCTGCGTTACCAATATGTATGTTTCACGTCGGTGTACAAATTTGTGAAGAATAGATGACATTGGAATTGGAAATTGGAATTGGAATGCCAAACTTGGTGGCTAATGGAATCGTTTTGGAGGTGAATGGAAATTCAGGTTCGGAAGCAACCTTTAAATTGGCAGAAATATTTTGAAGAAAACATACATTCGAAGTTTGAAGAATGAAGATGAAATGCATAAAAAGATCTCTAAAAGGTGATATGCAATCAATTAGGATAATTTAGGATAGGAAATCACGGTCATTTGACATAAAATAATTAACATATTCAACCCCTGATGAAGGCAGTTTAATTTGGATGTACGCGCGAATGTTAAAATTTTCCATCGTAGTTTCGTATGTGCCAATTAGAAAATAAGTATCCTCAAACAGCTCTCAAATCTTCCTATTGCCACATCTTGATGAATAGAGTGCTTTATACAGAAAAACGATTCTATCGTTAACTTATATCTCAATCTTAGCTGAATTAATATGAAAGTATGCCGAATAGTGGGATCGCTTCCTATTGAATGCTACGAAATTTGCTATTCTCAATGTCATTGTGCTGCAATACCGTCCTTGGCATTATACCTATGCGATGAAAGCAAGAGTAATCTTCCTCATTCCTCAACCGTATTGCGTAGGAAACCTCATTTCCTCTCCAGTGCTCTCGTTAGTCTTAATACAGGAGGGTTTGCAGTTCAAATTGGCCTCCGAGCCGAATACTTTACAGACATCTCGAATGCAAATAGTGCATCCGATTTGATCCCGACATTCCCGCATTTTGAAACTCGCCGCAGTTCATTTGTGATTTTCAAACAAGTGAAGTATGCGTTTGGCTGATCCATCGGTATCATCGGTCAAAGACTGCGAAAACAGATGACTACAGAACCATCCAAACTGTGAATCCATAGATTCCATTTCGCCAATTTGTTTCGCGATGATACATTAGATTTATAATCTTTCGCTCCCACACCAGAGATATGTCATTGTGCCCGTGCTCCCGCATTCTTAATTTCACCCTAATAACAGACTAGGCCAACAGAACGCAGCCGCCGGAACTGTTGGCACAAATCAGTCGATACAAAACACAGCCTCTCCTCTCTTGGTCCGCCCCTATGTGTATTTAAAGCCAAACCGCGGCTGGTAAGCCGCGTGCGACTCTTTGTTCTCTCTAAAATGCGGCTCCCTACCTTTAACATGTGGTCATCAATAAAAGGTACTAATTTTGGTTTAAGAAGGAAAACGGGTAAGGGTGACTTTGCGCAAGATGTCGCGCACCCAGGAAAAATCCCAAGGAAGAATGGACTTGAAAAAAGTCTGACGGGACCGGGAATCGAACCCGGGTCTCCCAATTGCCGGTCGGGTGCTCTGTCCGTTGAGCTATCCCGGCAGAACATTTCTCCAAGCCATTCGGGAGACTTTGTGGGCAAGGACTTTTGCGATTTCGTCCGCATGGCGGCATCGTTCGCAGTCACGGCTTCATTGAAGCACCGGCCACACAAAGTGATGGAAAGGAAAACCCCCTTTCAAGTCCATTCTTCCTTGGGATTTTTTGGTTTAAGAATTTATTTTACTGAAATATCAAGACCACATATACATTAGGATTATCATATTATTTACATTTACTATTCCCTTATCACTTATCTTATATAGAAGTCAGTGGATATATGCGCTTTCCATAATCTGTAAGTGGCTCATTCTCAAAAAAGAAAACAATCGCGCAAAATGGAGTACCATTTCTCAATCCACTTGAGAAATAACACCATCATTATAATGTTGAAGAGCTAATTTTCCATTTTCCTTGACTGATATGTTCGAGGTCTACTTTTTGGAACGGCGCCTTACTCAAGAAGTAACAAGAAATAATTATCAATTTCCACAGAATATATTTTTTATTTACGACAAATTTCGTCTACAGGTAGACATCATCAGAAATATGATATATACCTCCCTCCTACGCCCAACACCCTCTTACCCTCCCTCCTCCTGTACTTATACTAACGTATCCGATGTTTCCAATGCCTGATAAAGTCTCCCTGTAGACGAAATTAGTCATAAATAAAAAATATACTCTATGATAAACATATCTCTTTTTCAAATCCATTCTTCCTTGGGGTTTTATCTTCCTGGGTGCGCACCATCTTGCACTAGATCACCCTGACCCTTTTCCTATGTCTATGGAAATTACTAAGTGTTTCTTCTTTAATATTGCATTTTTCCTGTTTGCAAACATGTGAATGATTTTGTTTGCTCTTCCAATAGCAAAATTTCATCTAACATTTTTACGTCTCTCTCATGGTGATAGCTTAAATATAAAAATAATCTAACGCGGTTGGGCTTCCTCTTTCACCCAGTCAAACATTATTTTCCTTCAAATGTTATGAATCGATTATAAATTAAGATTTATAATAAATATTTCTGAAGTGCTGAAATTAATTTTTAGGGAAACGTTCTTGCAGCTCCTGTGCTATAAGATTCCTGTGTATGTGGCATTAAGTCCATCCCCAGGTTCCTACATAAGACGCGATCTCTCTTCTCACCTTCCGTTATGTTTTCGTAGTTCTTTGCCACAGTTTCTTTTCCATTCGAAGAGAAGCAACAAGAGTCGCTCCTTTCCAAACGAATATTTTCCCTATTTCTCCACCGATTTACCGTCGCAGCCTTCATTTAACGCTCTCATTTAACGCTCTCCATTAAAGCGAAATTTTTTACGACTCTCGAAGCCCACTCTAATTGTCACAGGTCCTCCATTAATGTTGTCCCAATTCTTTCTTTTTTTCTGCGATGAGGGGCGAATAATTACTTCCTCGGTTCAATTACTCTGCAGCTCCTTCCCAATTGCATCTGCCCTTATTTCCAGTGGCCGATCCACTCTTTTCTTACCTCCATTTCTTTCTTCTCTCTCTCTCTTCTTTCACTTCATATGCTATTTCGACCTGTTCTACACATTGGTAGATAGTCACTAATTTCCAAGATAACACTTTAAAATTATTTTTCGTTGTGTATTTATCTATATAGCATGTATATTTAATTTCATATATACAAAACTTTTCCGATAGTAATAGATACACATATTTTAAAGTATTCTTCATCCATGAGGTACATAATGAATAAATAACTAGAAGGGCTACTCCCCTTTGTCCGCCTCAGGGGGCCCAATACCGTACTCCACCCCCTCAGGAATTCAGGAATGAAAAAAAGTTCTTTGTAATAGTAAGCCATGCTTTATTTTCCACAAAAGAAATGTTTAATTATTAACGTTTCTAATAATTATAGATAAATATATGTTTATAAAGAAATAGTAAATGTGATAACAATTTAATTTCAGAATATACTGAATAGTTACTATAACGTGTGCCTTAGATAGATAAATAAAAGAGAAGAGAGGAAAAAAGAAGGCATTACATTACAATTGAAATCAATGTGAATTGAGGAATCAAAAAATTCAGTCAAAGTATTGTCTCCTCTAAAACACTGTCATCATCTGACCATTGATTCTTAATGGGCTTAAATTCCCATCATGTTTTTCTGGGATAATGCACTCGTATATTAATCAAGAATCGCCTTCGTTTCTAAGGGTAGCCTCGAAATCCTTATTTTCTTTTTTTGCCCAAGTTCTCGTAATTTCAAATCTAAAACGATATTTCACGACAAAAATAATAATCCTTATTTTATATCACATCTTTTGGTACTTGTATTGATTTTGTATGACCATTATTTCTAATTAAACCTGCAGGAAAATATGCTTGGAATCGATCACAATGAATTTATATGCATTTCATATGGAAGGGTTTCGAGTCGTTCGGAGTAGAACTAAGGTTACCTTTGGTATAAATATTTCGATATCTAAATATCTAGTATTTCTAAAATGTATCTTTAAATTTTATATTTGTATCTCATCGGCAAGTGCTTGCAATTGATTCGATGCATTTCATACGTTGAGTTACTGACATCATGTAGATAAATATTTACATCCATAAATATGTAAAGATGTAAACGACAGTGGTTACCATAGTGTATAGTAGATATCTATACTACGGTGCTGGATGAAAGACAATCTATATTTCATTAAACGTTCAGTTATATGTTATGTTATTACGCGGTATATTCGGTTTATCGAAAGGCTCCATTTCTCGTTCTCTGCAAACCGCGCAATACTTCAGCGCACTATTTTCAACTACGTGACACATTTTACATTCAAATACACTCGTTACAAAAATAAGTCCAGATGCAATTGTGGAAGAGACGATTCTCCCTTTGTATAACTACAGCTTCCCCTTTCTCTTCAGTTTCCTTTCTTTATCATCTTGTCTTTTCCTGTTTATCGCGCAATTCTTTGTTTCTTCGCAGTTCTCTAATTAAACCCGCCTATCGTCCACATTTTGAGGAATGTGCTCCCTTATCTGCTTAATGCGCGGCGTCAAATGGAATTTAAGAAATTCTACCACGGCATTTACATCTCCGCGCCTCCCAAAACGCTTATTCACTCCTAATTTCACTTCTTTCGCGCCTCCAATGCCTTCTTGTGTTTTCCCTCTCCTCTCATTCCGGATTTCTCCTTCATTTCTTGCCCTTCTTCATTATTGCACCCCTCCATTTTCACTCCATGGTTTCAGTCCAACTTCGCGTTTTTAGAAATGCTTGCCTTATGAATATTTCTCGCAACCCTGAAATCAGGAAGAACCCTCCACTCTTCGTATTCTTGCTTTTTTTACTTATCCTCCACCTTTATCCTTAATCCTCTCTCAATTGTACATTCACCATTCTTCCCATCTCCTTGAAATCTTCTTTCACCGTCCTCCCCAATTCCTCATCATTATTATACATTTCTCTTTTCCACGATCTCTTCCAAGAACCATATTCCATATTACATTTAATTTCTTTAAGCAATCCTTGTCATCTTCACGGGTCTGCGTAATTATTCAATATTCTTTTCGATTTTTTAATAAATTCTGTTATAATTGCCTATCCTATTTAATCTTTCCAAATTTGTTTTGAAACTAGAACTTTGTGTAAATAAGTTTAATTTGACACTAGAATTTGGTGAACTTTGGGATATATTACGTGTATATAAACAAAAGAAGAATTGAATATTCTAATTCTGACCCGACTTTGTGGCAGATCTCTATTATAAAGAACAACGAAAATGGAACGCTTATACCTGTACCACAGTATTTGTGCGGTATATCTTTATGCGGTAAAGGTAAAAGTTTTCTTTTCTCCTTATTCTTTATAAGTAAAGAATTCATTGACAAAAAGACATTCAAAGTCTCAGATCCAAGCTTTCCAATATTGTAGCCCCTATAATCGGAATGGAATATCTTATCCGACAACCCCCTGATCCGAAAGATCTGATACCCGGAGTCATAAAAAATGGCATAATTAACGCGTGGTAGCGCCCGCGGGAAATCTCCGCGCCTTCTGCTTCACTTCAGTCATTTTGAATCGAATAGTGGAATTAGCTCGTATCTTCTCTATCTTAATATCTGCGTTTATATTATCTGCCAACATCATGATGGTGACGTACTATGATTAGTTTTTTACCAACAATCCTTTCTACGAATGTTTCCATCAATTCTTTTGAACGTATTACTCAAATGAGATACCAATAAACCAAACGACTATGTTCTCGTTGTGAGAGACTGATCTTTAGAGAGCATTCAATATTCATTAGAAACCAACAGGAAATGAATTCTGAAGAGGAATCATAAAGGATGATGCTTTTTTAATACAAAAGTCTCCTTCCTTGAGTGAATTACTTTTTAAGGACTGATTTGTTTAAAAATAATTGGATTATAAATAGTCTGGTTTATTTTTGTTTATTCAAAGTCCGTGCACTCTCATTAAAAATTTAAAACGTAATTTCAGGAAGTCGTTCTTTTCCTAAGGTGCAATGCGATGAGATGAGAATTGAAGTTGACTTAATTCTATTCTAATCTCAATATTTTGCGTATTTAGACATCGCGTTAACTGGGTAAAGAGATACATATTGCATACTCAGAGCACCAAAATGTAAGGTCTTGTATCCGCTTGCATATGTTGCATTTTGCTTATCGTATTCCCATTGCGTATCACTGGATACAGCAGATCTTGCCTCGTATATTTCGTTCTAAAATTTGATACAAAGAAACGCAGATTCATAAATACAGAAAACCAGAAATAAATGATACGATGATACAATAGAAAAGAAAAAGATGTGTTCTATCGTATCGTACTGGCGAATGATACGCAACGGGGATACGATACGAAGAAATGATACTAGTGGATGCAAGGCCTAAGGGGGTCGCAAACGGAAAAATTTTGCTAACAATTTTAAACAAAACTAAAGGAAAATTTGTCGACACAGACGCTGTGAGTCTGTGATTTTGTAATCGTTTTCAATTGAATCTACTTTTCTCTGCATTTGTCCTGTAGACTAACTCTAAAAAAGTTAGTCTCTTAGAGATGAAAATATTCCAAATATATTTCTTTAAAAGAGTTACAGCACACGTACCATTTATGCGGTATCCTCTATTAGGTGGATAGCCGATTTATTAGATTACCTTATTGTCCTCATTCTTATCTTCTATCTCTTCCTTACCGACCTCTATTCCCATTCTAAATTTCGCTCCATTACCTTTCTTCTGTTTTCTCTTTGAATTGTTTGTTATACCGATCTCTCCATATCCTTTTCTACTACATTACAGGGGCTCATTTATCTCCTCATCTTTCCCATCCATTGATCTTCTTTCCTTGAAAAGGCCGTTTCCAACTTTTCGCCCTCCTTTTTCCTGTCTTTCCGCTAAGTTTTATCGCCCCTTCAATTTTCTCCTCTCTGCTCATTACTTTATCTGACCTTCTTCTTTCATTCCGAATTTTTTTTCTCCCTAATTATACTAAACTTTTAATTTTAATCATCTTTGTGCTAGCTTCTCTGTCGCCTTCTCATCAACTATTCCTAAAGAATGTCAAATTTCTATTTAATTACCATCTTATAAATTACCAAAGTACGTGCTTGAGCATGTGCGATGATCTTAAACTATTTAACTCGCTTTCCTTTAGTTTATCCAATTAGATATAGTCTGAAATTCCACCTGTATTTACGCATTGAACGAGAAGAGCAATCTTTACTTAGACCACCTTTCCTTTGAATTTTCGAACAACTTCTTTTATACAGATTACTCGCGCTAACAAACCAGTGTACTGTAAGAATTATATGAGTAAATCGTTTAAAATATAAATTCGGAAAGAACAAAAAGCTATTCAGAGAAAAGTGACGTACAATTTTAATCTTCGACAAGAAAATTTAGCGTCAAACAAGAATGATTTGGCCGGGGGTTGATAGAAATAATTCGGGATATCAGATTTAATTTGTAGCATTATAAGCGTATAAAAATGGATAGAGAAATTTGTTTAGATTTGTAGGGCTTTCTTTCCCTGGTGAGTTGATTTAAAATATTCGGCGGGCCGCATTCAGGTACGCGGGCCACATACTGGACGATCGTGACTGTGGTAAATACTCCGTAAAAAAGAAAGAGATTAAAACGAGAAGAAAGTAAGAAGAAGACAGAAATGCCATAGATACAAGAAAGAGTGAATCAGGAAATAAAGAATGTATACCTTCTTGTACACTCCAAGCTTGGAAAAATCAAAGAACAAGATGTATTTATCTTTTTCCATTATGTTTGTAACTGAAGCCATCAGTCGAAACTTCTGTAAATTTATGCACCATTTGTACCATTATTCCTAAGAATTTTCGCATACTAGTTTAATGAGAGTTTATTTCACTAACATATGACCTTATTTTTTTAATTTGCAGCGGAACTGTGGTTAGTTATGAAATAACAGATTCCTTCTCTATAGTTTACATAGTCCATCGAGGAAGTTTTGAAAAACTAGAGGTTAGTAATTCCATTTTAAGAATTTTTAATTCATCCTATATTCTAAAGAATGTTTGGCACCGGTATACAGTGGTACCTTGGTAATGATCTCAGTTAATGACGTAATTGTTAACGATGATAGGCTGTTGTCTCGTGTAACGACGTGGGCTTTACTACGCATTCTGGGGAAGATTGACACTTAAAAACTGCTTTTAGGACTATTAATTTTATTTATAATAATAATATTTTGTGGTAAATATAACTGAATAAATTGCGCATACCATATTTTGATACCTTTTAAATAAGCTTTATCTGCATATTTGATACGTGGTAATGCTTTGGGGTAGCGCACCTCGGATAACGACGGTTTGGTTAACAACAGTAATTCTGTAACGGGTTAGCATCATTAAGCAAGACGATCGTCACCGTTGTCATTTGTAGGTTTCACAGGTTTTTCAGGCACACTTCCTTTGAATGATTCCCTGCTGTGGTGTATTATTTCCTAAGTGCAAACTTAGGTTTTTAAAAAAACCCCAAGGAAGAATGGACTTGAAAAAAGTCTGACGGGACCGGGAATCGAACCCGGGTCTCCCAATTGCCGGTCGGGTGCTCTCCTTGGGATTTTTCCTGGGTGCGCACCATCTTGCGCAAAGTCACCCTTACCCGTTTTCCTTAGGTTTTTAAACCCACAAAGTAGTTTTCTCCTGTGCACATTTTTCAAGCTATCTCTTTCAAATTTCTTATGACGAAGAATAAAAAGTAGGAAGAGACTTGATAGTCTCAATCAGATTTGGTATTCTTTCCCTGATAAAGTCGTATTATTATTATATTGCTGTTGTTTTGATATTTGATTTTGTTGTTTTTATTATTATCATTACCACTGCTATGACTGTTTACAGCTCTATTTCATTATTTCTTGGTTACCTCTCTTTTTTGGTAATTTATCCATTTCCCTTTTGAGATATGCGTTTTTCTTTATCCTATAAATTCCTGATCCTCCATTTTATCGATCCAATAAACGCAGTCCGTAATCCTTTTCACTTTAAATATTCCTCAGTACTCAATCTCCCTCATTCTCGATGCCACATCCTGCGTGGGCCACTTTTTCCTGATCTTCGAACTTCCTTCGATTCTTCAGTCCTGAGTGACTTTTATTTACCTTTATTCTATGGTCGCAAGATGCTGAATAATCTTTAGATTTGCAGAATCCTCTTTCGTGTGCAGAAACATACGAAAGCATCCTTTCTTCGCCTTATTGGATCATTTTTCTGCTTCGTAGCACTCACATCTCATTCGAAAAAGATCTTTTTCCGCGTTTTATCTCATGAATCTCGTTCGACATCTAATATCAGTAGCTTATGGTTTATGCATTGATACCGTTCTGAGGTCGGTTTTGTCGCTTTTGCGGAATTATTACTCAATTTTGTAATCGGAATTATATTTTTATCATGCTTTACCTGAGAACACACCCAATATTATGTTTATTAATCGTCTTTCCTAACCATTTGTTTATTATTACATATAATATAGCAACTAATTATTGATATCGATCTTTTTTCTTTGATAAAGTTAATGTCTTTTCCAACGCTCTTTTCCAATCATATATGTTTTCATCTCTTTTATATTCTCCACGTTGGCTTCATAAATGGTTATGTAACAATCTTGTTATTAATTGTAACATAATCCCTAAACGTATGCGCAATTTATTGTAGAGCACAACCTTTACTGGTTTTATCTCTTGGTTCTGCTGAAGCGATTTTCCTGCGGGAAGTTTTCGACGCGTTTTCCCCCCGACTGAGGGAGAGTGCCGAGTTGAGTTTGGAATCAGTTGAGTTGAGAGAGAGTTGAGTTGGCTATCTTCGAATTTCACCTTGGTCAGGCCCCATCTGGAACATGCGGCTTGCATATGGGTTCCGGCAAACGAAACGTATATTCGCGAGCTGGAGAAATTGCAGCGCAAGGCGATGCTATTTGTTAAAAAAGTACTACGATAAGAAAGCGAGGGTTACGCGGAAACTTTCGGACGCAGGTTGTGAATCCTTGACAGAAAGGAGATTCGGCTTAGATTGCATGAAATATTTAGTAGGTATATTATTCGTAATCGGTATTAAGGGACCCCTCTGCTACTTCGACCGATCCGGCAATGAGCGTGAAATAAGAGAAATAGATGCGAGAACAGGTCGTTTTAAGGACTCATACTTTCCGCAAACGATACACGACAACAGTAAACTAAAGAGGTAACTCGAATGCATTCACTCACCCTGCCATACGCCGAAAGGCCACTTACAAGATATTGAGGTAGTTGAGTCATTCAATGTTGAGTCTCCTCTGTATTATAGTACATACTGCCTTCAAAATTGCTTGCTTTGGAGAAAAATTGTGTTTGGACGTTTTATAAAAATTATAATATAGTTTGGTGCGATGTAGGAGTTCCCTTACAATTTGCTTAGCATATTCTTCATAGATAAGAGACTCATGTCACTTTGTCCTCCTTGTAGACTTAAAATAAGCACATCTGCTTGTTAGCCGAGACTTTGACTTGTCTTAGCTTTTAAGGAATCATCCGTTGCTGCTTTGTTTCACCTTCATTTATTCCATATCTTCTCTTTTACCATGAATAATCTTACTTAGTCTTAGAATATAGTATTGAAATATATTGCTGCTTTTCAAGTCATTCTCTCAAGACCCAAATCCGAACGATTTTTCTCTAATTGAGCTTAAATTGCTTTGGAGATATTAGAATTGGGAGATTTGAATCCTCCTGTGGCAGAAAGATCAATATTTGATGGATATCTTTTACATTTTTGTTCTGACAATAAACTTCCTTTTACTCCGCAATTTTACTCAAAAAATCTAATGGAAGCTGAACCGGAAGCCCAAACCGAAACAAAACGATATGTCTTTCTTGCGGGATGAACTTGGGAGTATTTTTTATGCTTTAAAACCGATTCTCAATTTAGGTCAAAATCAAAAGGTAAACCGAAATTTTAATTTTTCAATAAGTCACGGAGAAAAACAAAGGGAAAGAAAATTCCGGTTTGATGTTCGAATTCCTTCTACAATCCGGATTTCGGTCGGAGATCGATTTCAGTTACCAATAACCATTCTTCCGATTTTCCAGTACTTTCCTCAGCTTCCTTTCATTTTCCATTTTCCATTTCATCTTCCACATTCTCCTTTACTGCTCTCCCCGATCCGCTCTCTGCCTTCCATCATCTCCTCCATATCTCTCTTATTTATTCCCCTCTCACCCCTACATCTCTCCCCATACCTTTAACCTCCGCAGCATTCCATCCTCCGCTCCCAACCCAAGCCCCTTCAGATACCGTTCGCGCCATCCGATACTCTCGCCTTCCCCCTCCAAAGATTCCTCCCACCACTAATCTCCTTTTCTACTACTCTACTTTTTCTACCCTTCCATCATTCTCGAGGATACGATGTTTCCAGGCTTTCCGACCTCGAGGTCGCGAGTTTGATCCCTGAAGAGCCTTGTTTTTTCGTTCCGAACCATTTCCTCCTCATTCATAACCATCCATCATTTCCAGACTCTTCTCTTCCCTTCCTGTTTATCCTCTAATATCTATCTTCCCTCCCTTCTTTCCTTTCCTTTGTCCTCCCCCGACAATTTGATCTATCCGTTCCAACTCTTTTCCACTTCTCCCGTTACTTTCCGCTCTCTTTTATCCCGCGAACCTTTTCTTAATCCTTTTATCCTTCCTCATTCTTATTTCCGCAGCTTTCTTTCGTCTTTCATTTTTCTCACGTCCTTTTCCACTCCCACCCCCTCTCTTCTATACCTTCTTCCCTCTTTATTCTTCCCCATCCTTCGCCCTTCCCCTCTCTTCTTCCCATCATCCCCCTAATTTCTACTTCCCACCTCTTCCTTCCATTCCTCTTTCTCCTTCAAGCCATCCTTGGCCCAGTCCTATGGACAATCCATTCTCCACCGATAATTCTTTGTTTCCCTCCAATTCCACTCCAAATGTTCTCCATCGAAGAACATCCACAGCTCGTTATCCTCTCTCCTTTACTCCTAATCACAACTTCTTCCTAAGGCACTCTCTTTGTGGTTAACTTCAAATGCTCCCAAGACTTATCTCACTATATCTGTTTCGTGTAAGTCGGGTATAGCGTCACATCGGTCGATATTTAACATCAGGTGCAGATGAGAGAGAGTTTCGACGGCAGCAGCCAAATATTTACCTCAATGCTGTGGGAATTGTTACGACACTCTTAATATGTTTCCTTCTATGAATACCAATATGTTATTTCGCTTTGGTCAGGCCCTGGATAATGCGGCGAATATATGGGATACGGCGGAATAACCGTGTACCCGCGAACTTGAGAATATGTAGCAGAAGGCGATGTATTAGTTAAAAAATACTAGGATTAAAAAGCAAGCGTTACATAAATGCTCTCGGGTACAGCTTTGGAATCCTTGAAAGAAATGAGATTAGAAACTATGTTACGATTGCTTAATAAATTTAGAGAAAAAATATTTTTGCGGTCGTTTAAAAGACTTATTCTTTCTGCGAAGGATACCCAAAAAAAACAACTTAAAGAAATGATTTAGACTCTCGGAGCTTTAACTCTCCCTGCCACTGCCGAAAGCCGGCTACCGTGGATATAGAAAATTCTTTGAGGTATAAATATCACAAACTTCTTCCGCCGAATACACCGGTCGTTTCCTTCGATGTAAATCAGCATTTTTAAATTTTTTCAAAATTTTTTCCACTAAAATGGTTTACTACAAATGCATCCATTTTATGAGCATAAGCTGGCATTTATGCCAAAACGGCGAGCGCATTAGATGTAAGACTCAAATTCAGTGAATGTGTAAAATATACTGCCTATTTTACATAACAGGCAGCCGCAAGGTCCACTTCTTCGCTCTCCAATTATTTAACCCTCTCAAGTCCACTCGAATTTTGGATAAAATATTAAACTCCGCTGGGATGAGTTCTTCTCATTGACTAAAATGTTTTCGAGGGAATAATTTCTGTACTACCCGTGTAAGTTTTGCAGACCCAAGTGGTTCTTTTAGAGGGCCAGAAAACGTTTCTGTGGATGAGTGCGTCCCTATGGTAAGGTTTTAAAGCGGCCCACCGATCTTTGCAAACTTCGATAAATTAATATCATTCTCAGAAACTTGCATCTTCAGGTAAAGTAAGCTAATCATATTTAAAATTTCATATAATCGTTCGTTCAATTTAGCCTTTTTTTGACTAAAACTTTACGTCATTTCTGTACTGCGTAGTTAGTTATTCTGTGAGCGTGCATGGTTTAAGTGACATGATTAGGTACTGACCCTCATGTATTTTGTAGTGACATTAGAAATCAGCACAAAAATAATTCAACGAAATACGAACTTGTAATGAGACAATAGTAAGTTATTTTAATGAGTTTTAATAGGTCGGGGTGTTAAGTGAATTTCATAGCGTGTTCATTAAAATTTTGGACCCTGGTTAAACCCTGGTTTAGTCAGAGGAAGTTTGTAATTGGCATGAACGAGTATTAAGATTATGACAAGAAATCCTACTTGTACAAACAGGAATTATCATAAATACAAAATTGAACCTCCCCGTCAAATGACTGACATAGGTTTAAACTCGCTCTTGAATGGAACTATAAATTTCTTTCCGCAAGTATCTTCAAGCCATTTCCTCCCCGAGTGCATACCTTTAAGGTGAAGCTGAGTAAGCTGCATTGATTACGCGAAATTCGGATAATATTTGGAGAATTTCAAGTTATAAAATCAATTTTTGATAGTAAATTTTTATTCACTTGGTTAGATAATGTAGAAAGAGAAGACAGGATGGTCTTGATGGCTATCCTGTCTTCTCTTTCTACATGATGGAATTCCACCACATCTGGCCTGACTCTGTGAATTTCATGGTTAGATAATATTTATGGCTTTAAAGAACTGGAGGTTTTCCGAGGGGTTTCTCCCCATACATGTACTTGCCTAATAGAGATGGAGTTTTCCTCCAATTAAAAAATTAAAATGTAACGTTCGTTTTAACGCATTTATTTAGTTGGCTATTTACGAATGTATTTAGGTGTCACTGTCACTGCATCCACTAGCTGTGATTTAATACAATAAAAACGTATTTATCGAACGAAGTTGGAACTTAAAAGCTTCATCTTATTTAACATTTAACCCTTGTCAGAATTTGGTATAAAATACGAATAAAAATGCGGTATAAGTGTTTAAACTAAAATGTAGAAAAATTTTTTAAATTTCGGTGGAAATAGAAAAAAGAGATTGTAGTTGTTTTTTTGTAGAAAAAACAAC
>KZ308269.1:554398-567339 GCA_000376725.2 Ladona fulva
AGAAAAGAAAGCGTTACGAAAATGCTCTCAGGTACAGGTTTGGAATCCTTGAAAGAAATGAGATTAGAAACTATGTTACGATTGCTTAATAAATTTAGAGAAAAAATATTTTTGCGGTCGTTTAAAAGACTTATTCTTTCTGCGAAAGATACCCAAAAAAAACAACTTAAAGAAATGATTTAGACTCTCGGAGCTTTAACTCTCCCTGCCACTGCCGAAAGCCGGCTACCGTGGATATAGAAAATTCTTTGAGGTATAAATATCACAAACTTCTTCCGCCGAATACACCGGTCGTTTCCTTCGATGTAAATCAGCATTTTTAAATTTTTTCAAAATTTTTTCCACTAAGATGGTTTACTACAAATGCATCCATTTTATGATCATAAGCTGGCATTTATGCCAAAACGGCGAGCGCATTAGATGTAAGACTCAAATTCAGTGAATGTGTAAAATATACTGCCTATTTTACATAACAGGCAGCCACAAGGTCCACTTCTTCGCTCTCCAATTATTTAACCCTCTCAAGTCCACTCGAATTTTGGATAAAATATTAAACTCCGCTGGGATGAGTTCTTCTCATTGACTAAAATGTTTTCGAGGGAATAATTTCTGTACTACCCGTGTAAGTTTTGCAGACCCAAGTGGTTCTTTTAGAGGGCCAGAAAACGTTTCTGTGGATGAGTGCGTCCCTAAGGTAAGGTTTTAAAGCGGCCCACCGATCTTTGCAAACTTCGATAAATTAATATCATTCTCAGAAACTTGCATCTTCAGGTAAAGTAAGCTAATCATATTTAAAATTTCATATAATCGTTCGTTCAATTTAGCCTTTTTTTGACTAAAACTTTACGTCATTTCTGTACTGCGTAGTTAGTTATTCTGTGAGCGTGCATGGTTTAAGTGACATGATTAGGTACTGACCCTCATGTATTTTGTAGTGACATTAGAAATCAGCACAAAAATAATTCAACGAAATACGAACTTGTAATGAGACAATAGTAAGTTATTTTAATGAGTTTTAATAGGTCGGGGTGTTAAGTGAATTTCATAGCGTGTTCATTAAAATTTTGGACCCTGGTTAAACCCTGGTTTAGTCAGAGGAAGTTTGTAATTGGCATGAACGAGTATTAAGATTATGACAAGAAATCCTACTTGTACAAACAGGAGTTACCATAAATACAAAATTGTACCTCCCCGTCAAATGACTGACATAGGTTTAAACTCGCTCTTGAATGGAACTATAAATTTCTTTCCGCAAGTATCTTCAAGCCATTTCCTCCCCGAGTGCATACCTTTAAGGTGAAGCTGAGTAAGCTGCATTGATTACGCGAAATTCGGATAATATTTGGAGAATTTCAAGTTATAAAATCAATTTTTGATAGTAAATTTTTATTCACTTGGTTAGATAATGTAGAAAGAGAAGACAGGATGGTCTTGATGGCTATCCTGTCTTCTCTTTCTACATGATGGAATTCCACCACATCTTACCTGACTCTGTGAATTTCATGGTTAGATAATATTTATGGCTTTAAAGAACTGGAGGTTTTCCGAGGGGTTTCTCCCCATACATGTACTTGCCTAATAGAGATGGAGTTTTCCTCCAATTAAAAAATTAAAATGTAACGTTCGTTTTAACGCATTTATTTAGTTGGCTATTTACGAATGTATTTAGGTGTCACTGTCACTGCATCCACTAGCTGTGATTTAATACAATAAAAACGTATTTATCGAACGAAGTTGGAACTTAAAAGCTTCATCTTATTTAACATTTAACCCTTGTCAGAATTTGGTATAAAATACGAATAAAAAATGCGGTATAAGTGTTTAAACTAAAATGTAGAAATTTTTTTTAAATTTCGGTGGAAATAGAAAAAAGAGATTGTATTTGGTTTTTTGTAGAAAAAAAATTTTTTAATCTCATAAAATGTTTCCACAGCAGGAAAAAAACCACGAAAAGAAGTGAGGAGTTGCGGGAACCTGCGAAAGCTTTTGGAAAGAGGCAAAGGAAGATGGATGGAGATGGATTACATTACATTTGCATTACATTACATTTACTCCATACGTAATAACAATGCAATGAGGGATTCCAGACGAGGAAAGATGGCATTACGCGAATTTGCCGAAGAATTCTTGGGCGAATTCCTTCGGACGAAATGTCTGTGGGTTAAATGTCCGTTAATCCTCGCCACATCATCTCCGCGTCCCCTCCGCTTTGACCGCCCTACATTCCCACGGCCTTCGAGTTAAGGTGACTCTCTCTCTCTAACATCGATTCCACTTATCCAATATCTCATCGGAAAACGCGTTCTCAGTCGTTCCCGTGCGTTATTCCTCTCGAACCCTTAAAGGAGGTGAGGACGTCGAGTAGCAGCGCGTCTCCTCAGAAGCTGCTTAAAGGCGTCCAAGTAATTCCTCGACTCTGAAACGCCCGCGATATAATTGCGCTCTTTTTAAGTGTGCCACCTCTTTCCAGGTAATCCCTCGGAGAAATCCGAGCTCGCCTCGAAATAAGGACGCCGTCTTTTTTTTCTCCACCACATCCTTAAGATGTGGTGCCAAGTAATCTGAGAGGAGCGCATTTCTCAGTGCCGAACCAATAAGCATAAGCCGCGCCAAGAGAAACTCTCTTCCATTGATGACTGGTTGCGGGAGATAAGGCAAACGGTGACAATAAGAATGGGAAAACAAGGAGGCGAAAAGACATTGTTCCCGAAATAAAGAAGACAGGAGAGAGATCTGTAAAAAGGGAGAAAGAGTATACAGCGGTTCCCAACCCCTTATTATTGTTCTCACGCTGTTTGCAGCGGAACCTTCTTTTCTCCGAAATAAACTCGTATTCCCTTTCGCACGCTCCGCCAACAGATTCGACCCCTCTATTTGATTTTCTCTCTGCGGTTCACATTTCTCTCCCCTTCAAACTATTTTCTTTGGGTCGCCCTCCCATCCTCCCCTATCGCCTGACCTTTGCATAGTTCCTCCCACTCCGCTCCACAATCATCTCTTCCCTTTCCTCTACTTTCCTCTACCATTCTCTTTCGATTGATTATTCTGTAGTTTACCTCTCCGAGTACGCCTACGTATCCTCTGGGTACTCTTCCTGGATTTGCGCCCGAAGGCATGTGAGCCCATTCAGTGCCTTTCAGACGCTAAACTGCCTCCATAAAACCGCTTCATGTACCGTAATATTTGGCAGTTGCTCATGTCACATTCCTTGCGTCTTAATTGGATTCCATACACGTCTACGACTCTTTATGTTCCGCATTTACCACACAAGACAACTCGATCCACTCCTGTCAATCTTCAGCCTTCATCGCATCGATAAAATGTCTCGCTTCTTGCAGCCGATATCCTCTCTTTCCCACCCGTTCTTTCCTCGTCGTAAATTACTTTTTTCGCGATTCGAAACATATTCTTCCACAGCTACATTACCTCACGGAACGCAAGGGTATGAATTACACGCTGCATGGATTTGTAACAGCCTGTGCTTTGGATACGTAAATGATGAGAACTTTGTGGAATCTCCTCTTTCCAATTAGATCGGATAGTTTACGAAGACCTCATTAATTATGTAATATGTCTTCCGGACGAAGTCGCGCTTTCCTAAATTGGCTCATGTGCTCCGAATCGTTTCAGTTTTTGAAAGTTTCGTTAGAATAGGAAGTCTATATTTTCTCAACATCTCCTCGGCTCTTATTCGTCCTTACATTCGTTCTTCGTGGGATCAGAGTAAGAGTGCAAATTACTCATTATCTCTTTTACTCACAGATCCTTCTTTTGCTTTGCTTGTAGATTTTCAACTGTATGAGAAAACGGTAAACTTTTCATAGACTGGTAGAGTCACTGATTGCCTATATCTTTATTAGATAGATCGTAAAATTAAACATATAAATTCCTATTTATCTCTCTTCTTCCTCCTGCGTTACTTTCCATTTTACCCCATCTCTTTTCTTCGCTATTCCTTTTTACCATCTTTTTCCGGTTCCTCGGCTTTATCCTTTCCCATTTAACCCCGTACTTCCCGCCCGTCTTCCCCTTTATTCTTCCACATCTCTCATCCTCTTCTTTGCCCTATTTTTTCCTTTCCTTCCTATACTTCTACTTTCTATAGGTCCTCTTACTCCTGCTCTCCAACTATTATTCAATTCTCTTTCCTTCTTCTTTTCTTTCTCCCATTCCTCTTTCTTCCTCTCTCCCATCCATTCATTCGAACCCAAAATGTTTTCGGAGGTGCTCGCTCGGATGAAGCAGAGAGAGAGCAAAGGGGGGCGTGGCTCTGTGTAGAGGGGTCGTTGTGTGGAGGGAGCGCCCTGGTGGGCGGAAGGGAAACAAGAGCGGTGGCGACGGTGTGTCTCGGCCGCAGACTTTCCTCGCTGCCGCTCCGCGAGAGTCATCTTTTTTCCGACCCTCTAAGATCTCGTCCGAGGGGGCGTGTGCTATCGGTCCATTCTCCGTAAAAAGCGCAGCCGATGAAGTGAGGTGCGGTCGCCGTGTGTGCGCGACCGTGAGAGACTTGGATTAGATCGAGAAGAGAACGGAATGTTTGAGAACCTAAAGAACAACACGGCGATCAGCCGCTTGGCGCTTTCCAGGTTCCTCTCCCAGAGCCTGTAAGTAGCTCCATTTGAATATTTGTCTGGAATATCCTCCTGGATATGAGCCTTCGTCGGTCTGAGTATCCAAACCTCTTTCCCGGGGTCGCGAGAGCCAAACCCCGAAGTCAGTTACTCTCCCTCAGTCGCCCTGGTGGTGTGCCATGGCTTATTCCCCGGTTACATCCGAGTGCGGGAGAGTCGCTTAAAAGCGGACACGCCCCCTTTCGGCCGGGATGAAGCCGTTCGGCCCGTATCTGAGCCCATCTCTCTTCTCCGCCGTTTTCTATCCGCCCTTTCCCGCAGCCTCGTGACGCGGTTGGCTTATGAATAAGACAGCAGACGGAATGGTACAATTTTCTCGGATGCTCTCGTCCCCCTCTTTAATAGTTTTCCCGTGGTAGAAAACGTGACACGTGCCGCTGAGTAACGATCACAATTTGCTGCGTTTCATAGGGAGGAAAGCTTCACGGTTCTCATGGAAACGGCCAAAAGGAGAGCGTTTTCACGGGAGGCGATTTTAAACCACTCAGCGGAAGATAACGGGTCTGAAGTCCGTTGAAAATATTGAGCAAAACTCGGAATATTTCTTCGGCAAAACGCGGGCGCGGAAAGTGCGAATGTATTTACTCGAGGAAAGTTTGAAGGATTTATTGCGGTGGAGGCGTAGTCATGAAGGAGCCACGGAGTGTTTGCTCCAAGTTCCGCTCTCACACGCATATATTCAAAACTTTAATTTATCCCTTGGACTCGCGCCAGATACATCCAAAACGCACGTTGAATTTTCCAGCCTTTTAACCACTGCAGCGAGCGTACCCGAGCATAATTCCATTGTCTTTAAATGATGGGCGTCGCTGTGTAGTTTCCAATTCGATGCTCGGATTCGATCCATTTTTTAGTCCGTCTGCGTTCTTTTGGATTCATTTGCCCGTTCTGCAGAAATATCATCGGAACTCTAACGTATAGATGAATATCTTCGAGTAATCTTATTTAATTCAGTCAAGACCGCCTATTTATTCGCGAATTACACAAATGTAATCAAGTTCAGCCCAATGTTCCTTGTTTTCACGACCGTGCTCATCTTCCCCACGTTCGCACGTTGCTTCTTCTGAGAAATGTGCTCTTTTCGTCCATAACAATGAATTTGACCATAACTAGTCCAAAAGCAATGTATAAAGCTATGTTTCTCTCGGATAAATATTATATTAGCAGTAAAAACATGATCATAGACATCTTTGCAAGATATTTATCCCTTTGAGTTATCTACTCGCATTAAAACTGAATAACTAAAAGCAATCCGATGTCCATTTAATTTGGTAAAATTACGAGTTTATTAGTTATTGATATTGTTTATTGAAAAAATCTGCTCTCTAATTTAATCGTGGTAAAATTACTTCTAAATCCTTACATCACAGACTCTCGAATATATTATAGGAGAGTATCTAAAAATGTATTTCTTTGCTGAAATATATTCAATTATATCTACATACGCTCGTCTCCTCTATCAGAGGTAGAATTTATTTCACTCATTAATGATGAATTAGTTGTGAACGTGAAAATAGTTGGCAACACACACATCGGCGTAAGAAGTGTCTTAAATTGCATTTTTATAACACAAGATCATCAGGAAAAATTTAACTTGCGATAAGGGAAACACTTGACGTTTTTCCAACTCTGACTGCCGCGATCTTTTAGAGGAACAAGAAATAGTTCATACTTAAATTATAAAAGAGAAATTAATATAAAATAGTGCTACCAGCTCGAAAGGGAATTGTTGAATTCTGTGAGCGAATCAAAATGTCAACGTAGGGAATGACCCTTGAAAAAGTTGCACTTCCTCAAAAAATTCCACCCTGAGGCAAAAGAATTGAGTGTCCGTCAGCAAAAGAAACGAAGTAAATGACGTCGAATATTTGATTCAGAAGATATACGTTCGACAATTCCCCTCGATTGACTTTTGCTGAGGAATTTCCGCCGATCTTTTATCGGACCGCGTCATCAGAAAAGTTGTTATTTGGCAATTCCATTCGCTCATTAAAGGCTTTTATGTTTTTGGCAAAAGGTTTTCCAACGGACAACTTCGACGCCCTTCCGTTCCAATTCACTCCAACGGCGACCATTATGAATTTATTATTGTAATCGTTTCCCACCGTTGATGAAATTTTTGCGAGTTGATTAACGGAATAAAGAGAGATGCGTTAAGGGGAGGACGCTGATCAATGTTTATTGAACTTCGACTCATGCCAAATTAATCGAAAGAAAAATATCGGTTGATTGGAAAAGTAATTTTATTGCGGTTGCCTCCGAGCGATGTCCAAATTAGATATTTTAAGCTTCGGAATCATTTAAACTCGATCTTGTCACGCCTTCGGCATTTCGTTTTCATGTTTGTTTTACAACTCGATTTTTGGGCTACTTCGAAAATCAATCAAATATTAATCCGCATATAAAATGGAGAATCGTTTGAGAAACACATTTTTCCGATGCCAAATTATACCCAAATGATGGTTCTGACGAACCACTAATCGTAAAAGTTCCCGAGTTCATGGTTCTTTAATGAGCTTTTCGCCCAAGGCGATTAATGGTTGGAAACGGATAACTTATTCGCATCGTTTTTGTCCATTAGTGGGAGTGTTTACTCACTCTCCGTCCATACTTTCCTGTTTGATTCGAGGAATCCGTACCAATATTTCAGGTCAGGGAAGGTAAATGGCAAAAACATGATGTGAATAGGGTTACATTTGTCAAAAGTTCCATTCAGTAAAAGCCTTCTTCTCTGATAGACAAACGATATTTAGCCAAACCACTTCCTGCAACTTTTGGATTGAATGAGAGCGTCTTACAACATTTTCAATGCGAATTATTGTAGTTCCAGGTCCATAGATAATCGTTTTTCTTCTTCTTATAATGTAGATAATTCAATAATTCTCTAAGATGAAATAAGATTCATTACAAATTCAACAAAAACTTTCAAATACAACAGCTTTCGTTGCCGTGCAACGTCATCCAGGAAACTGAAATTAACTGCGTACCTGATAATGGCGACAAAATCGGTTGCACATTCAAGTTAATGTGAAGTGGCATTTCTTTCTTCATTATAATGAAAGGATCCCAAAAAGATCAGACAGTTATGTTTAAATGGCTATAAGAGCCGTTCGTCGTTTCGTCTGTATATTTTAACCATAAAAACGCGCGAATATTATGCAAATTTTCACTTTCTTACCTGTAAAACAGTCTATAAATCAGTTTTATCACAAATGTAATGGATCTACATCTTTTCTGTATGGGGCGAAAGTTTATTTGTAGTAACGTATATTTATAATTTTCATGGCATTTGCTCATGCAACTTATTTACAAAATTAAACGAAGGAGGTCGGCAAAAAATGTCTATATAATCTGGTAGCAGGTATGAACCGTACATAAAATCAATTTTTAGGAATTTCCTATAGATATTCTAATCTCCGGTAAATGAATATATTAATGTATTCCGAAGAATTGCCAAAATGGATCTAATACAAGAAAATTCAACATCGTTTAAGTATGAAAATCTGTAACCCCTGTTTGTTTGCGCATGAGGGAGTGAATATGAAATGCTTTTCGTAACCACATCAATCACATCGCATCAAATGAGAGTATTGTCAGATGCGAAACACACCTGCATGGTATCGATAACGACCATAGGATTGCACATGCTGAGCATATCAATTCGTAGACGCATGCCAAGAGGGCTAATCATGGCTGCATCACTGTTCGGTGGCTACTAGAATGGTGATTGATACTGTCACGGAATTCACTTTTATTGAAACTCCATCCGTTACCCTCATCCCCGCATATTTCTTCCGCCGCAAAAAAGCCCGAACTAAAGAACTGAAGCAGTGGTTGCCAATCTTATTTCGCCATTTTCACCGCCTATTTGTGCTCGTTATAATTTTCCTACTGTCCATATATGTTTGGAAATACGTAATTTCGCAAACAGAATATATATATATATATTAATGATATAATAATGATATAACCTACCTGGAAGCCTTCCCTTTTCCTATAACTCTTTGCACCTGTATAAAGTCTGCTATTTTACGCTTATAGTGTCCTGATGTTGACCATCTTGGTCGAAACCGGTCATTTTAAATACATTTATGGAAAAAAGGAAGACCTTGTTTATGTGTGATAATGATGATGTATATTGCCTCAACGAATTTGCGTAATACAATCAAACAAGGCTAGAAATTGGTGTCTTCGTCAAGTAAAGCATAAAATTTAATTGAAACATTCATAAGTATTGCCTTCGATGTGATTTCCGTGCAAAAGTAAGTACAATCTAATGAGAATATAATCCAAACTTTTTTTACTTTTTAACATTGGTTATCCTCTCTACCTCAATAAATATCAGCGACAATACAATCATTTTTGGTCGTAGTACTTTCGGAGAGCATTTAATTTCCTTAATTTTGTGCTTTCCCTTTTTGGCTGTTTTTCCGGTTTTTTCATCTTAGAAATACTTAAAGGTCACCTAAAAGCTTAATATGCCAAATGATGGTTGGTGGGGACAGAACTACTGGTTGGAATTAGTGGTGCTGAAAAGCCCCAACCTCCGGACCTATCGGGGTCTCTGATCTGAGGACTTCCATTCTAAAAATTAATTAAATAAAACTTTGGCGATTATTTGACTGTTGGACTTTATGTATTATTCTATCAGTTACATTAGCAATACTCATACTTTTGAACTAAATGGCGTCAAAAAGACTTTTCATTGACTCCCAATAGTGAGTTAACGTTGGAAAAAGGAGGTGTTGACAGAATATACAGCTTCGTATTGTTAAAAACGGCCATAGAAAAATACATGGAAACTCTAGGTCCTGAATTTGCAGAAAGATATTCGTAATGATATTCAAACCCACAAAAGCTCATATTTTGTATATTGTATAGGACACGACGGAGTACGACTCTTCTCAAGAGGATCTTGCATTGAATATGACATTCATCATTCTTCTCTTTCTATTATCCAGGATATGGAAGTATTCGGAATGGAATTCTCATCCTCCTCAGCCCAACAAAGTCGCCATTGTATAAACCTAATCAAGATGTACCTTCATCTCTTATATATTATTCCGCGGAAGAAGAATTAAATATCTTTTCCGAGCAATATAAGAAATGTATTCTTGTTACTGAAGGATATATCTCTTTGTATAAATTATATAAATATATATCTCTTGATAATTGCGTTTAAGTTGATGGATGTATCTGGAAACATGCAAATTTCAACGCGGGTGGAACATTTTAAGGAATATATATCAATACGCATGTTTTCCACCTAAAAATCACCGATTACTACAATGATAATAGTTTGAATAGTTATGTGTTAATACTACAATGATAATAGTTTTATAGTGATAATAGTTTAAATACCGCAGCTACGAAAAGAATCATGGTACTCAATCATCATCGTGACCGTTCGAATATGATCACATATTAATTCTACCTTCCACATCTACATCCGCAAGCCGCCTTTCGACTTGTGGTAAGGGATGCATGCACCATGACTCTACTTCCATAATCGATTACTTTCGTGTATCGTTCGTGGAAAAAATGTATTCTTGAAACGACTGGTTCTATCATCTAGAACTGGTACCTTTTCCATATTTCCTTCAATTTTTATCTTCTTTTTCCGCCGGTAGAGATATTGCATGGAACGATACGGAAATGTCATATCATTGAGCTAATTGCAAATCAAGTACTTACCTTATTTTTTATTTAGCCCGATGCTACATTGAATCGTTCATCTTCGATTGCTTCTCACAATATAGAGATTGCATTTATGGTGCTTTAATAACATCGCTTTGTTTCCTTTTTTCTAACGAATCTTTCCAAACCTCTTAAATGATCGGAATATTTTCAGTTTTCGAAAAGTTTATGCTGTAAACTAAACATGTTCAAAGTTTAGGCAAATTAATCATCTTTTGGAATGACTGAATTTGCCCTTGTTAGCTGACATTTTGTGTTCTACTCTAGGCTTCTTCAGTAACTATGGTGTTCATGTGTTTCATATAACTTTTTAATCCATTTCATTCATATAATTTGGATGTAAAATATTCAAGTAGGACCTTTCTTCTCTTTTTCTAGAAATAGGTATCGAGTTCAAACGCGCTCACTCTATTTTGCTACTCAATTGCAAATATTGTACTATTGCGCAAAAAAATGCACTAACTTGCGAAATTAAGACCAAGAAGCAAACTATATATTGTAATTGCTGTCACAAACATGAAACATAAACTGAAAGAAAATAAAATCTCAACGAAAATGACGTAACAGAATGTTCTTATTAGGACTAAATGTATTTAATGTTATCTTATATTAAGTATCATACAGCAGGCAAAAGAAACCTATGACAAGGTTTTTCCTGAATCAAAACTTGAATTATCGTTTAAATAAAAAAACTGCAACAGAGAATGCGTAACGAAAATGACGAACCACTGAATAAATCGTAAAATTCGAAAAGATTTACGTTTGCCCCGGGATATCTCATGCACGTCCGTCCCAACGGATTAAAAATCCCAGGTGCTGCGATGCATTTACTAAAAGAGAATAATCCTATTAAAACTGCAAACCTTAACTACGTACAAACAGTTAACGTATTCTCTCGCAAACGTAAGCAAAAGTGCATTCAGCGTAAACACCGCGTACTTGAGCGACTTTTTGTGAGAAAGCACACATTACGTAAGGTCTCCCCGGTCCCGTATCACTTCCTAGCAATTTCCCTCGAATGCCAGCCCAAGAAACCAATGCGCAGTCCTCTCGACACACAACATAACGTAAATGCTAAATCTCCTTCCTTCCGACCAATGCCGACGCAAGCGTTACGTAACATTTCACCACGTGTACTAAAACGGAATTCTGGAGTTTCCGGATACGAAGGCATTACCCCAGAAAAACGTGTTAAATTTCACAATTTAACACGAACGTGAGATGCACTTACTCCTCCATGCTCCTCTGTCCTTATTGTCGCTGACCGACGTCATCGTCGCTGACCGACGTATATTCCATCAACCACACGAACTGCACACGACTGCGATTCTCAGTTCCGTTATCTATGATGTT
The DNA here is from genome assembly GCA_000376725.2 of Ladona fulva. Classification (NCBI taxonomy): domain Eukaryota; kingdom Metazoa; phylum Arthropoda; class Insecta; order Odonata; family Libellulidae; genus Ladona; species Ladona fulva. The sequence goes on from KZ308269.1 coordinate 566,080, forward strand.
ACAACAATTCTCCTCGAATATTGCTTACCTCTCAGACAAATTCTTAACGACAATTATGATAAACTTAATGATATTGTATATTTAAAGATAACAAAACTGATGTCTTCAATTTCTGTTATTTTATCTTCGAATTTAGTGTTTTGATTGCTATTTTTTGACCTGTTCCGTAACCTAATTATTCGTACTTTACAATTTCGTTTTTCTGTTTATCGTTTTTAAAAGATATATCTATTTGATTTGTCTTTGTAATAAATGTCTGTTCCATTTTTTGTTTTCCTTTCAGATCTGTTTAAATCTTTTTCCTTAAAACTTAGTGAACTATCAGTAGTTTTTGCAGGTTTTTCACACACCCCTTCTTGTTGGTGTTTTTCTGCCGAGATGTATTTTCTTTAAATGAAAGGTTATATTTTTAAACTCACGAAGTAGTTTTGTTCTGTGCGCTTTTCAATCTCTTTTGAACTTAATATGACGAAGGGTTAGATCCAAGGAGAGACTTGGAAATATCAATATCGCCCAAATAATTTCGTATTATTATTGTTATGGTAAACAACCATTCATTTCCTGAATTGCAAATATTTTAGCATGGAAAACTCCAAGAATGAAGTTAAGGCAATATATCGCCGTATTTTGAAACTCGCGGTTGTATTTCAAAGAATGGAATTAATGTATTTCAATTACATCCCGAAATGCTCAAATGTGTTTGTGCTCCAAATGCTACAGAATGAGTCCTCGCAATTATTCTTTAGAAGTTTTGTAAATTGTAATTTTTGTTATTGTTAACTTTGTAATTCAATGAAATATTTAGAAATTATCTTTTGGCAACTCACACTACGCAAAAGTTGTAACAATTTTGAAATTCAGTGAGAGACCATCGACATTTGCATTAATTTTAAATTAGAATTATGACATTTCCCTCATTAACCATGATTTCCGTTTTGTAATCTGACCGTTTCATTCCTTTTTTGGTCTTTTTCCCAAAAATTGAAAACTAATGCTTCAAAGCTTTGCAATGCACTGAAATTAATGCGTCTATATACAAATTTATTTTAACTTTATTGGTAATTTACGGCTAATTTGAATTTGTTTCCAAATATAAAACGGTGACATTAAAGAGAGAATAACATCCTCGAGCGTTGTCGTACATTCGCTGAGCAGCACTTCTAAAAACATTGCGAATTGCTGCATTTCCTCTCCCGTTCCGAAAATTGCTTCGTTAAACAAGACGCTCTTAAAATATAATTATTTACTATATACCTATAT